>NTHP01000142.1:497299-532673 GCA_003416845.1 Oplegnathus fasciatus | reverse complement strand
CAAATCACTCATTGGCTATATTGGCACCAAGTTTTCTAGAACTTTGAGGGGAAGTTTTTACTTACTTTTTTTTACTTATTTTGCTATATATTTAACTGGGTCTTCATTAAAATCCATTGTAACCTCTGTGACCACCACCCTCCACAAAGAAGCAAACTACAAACATTTTATGACCACATTTTAAGTTTGTGTTTTATACTCAAAATGGGTTTTGGGTGGTGTATCACTTTAAGAATGTCCATTAGTAGCTTTAAATTCTTTTCAGTACCTCAGAAATTCAAACACTACAAAATGTCACTGGTTTCCATGCATACAACTCCATCAACTCTTGTAAGTTTAGCAAGACTTGTAAACTTTTCTTTTCCTTTGCAAACAGTGACAAACATTACCTGAAATATTTTTTGCTTCTATTCTTAACAGCTTAATTATTTATGGTGCTGCAAGGATGGAGTATTTAATTGGCTCCCTGCAGTCACTTCTGGGAACATGTGGCTTGTTGGCAGTAAATAAGAAAATAATACTTTTTGTCTCTTCCTGTTGACCCTCCTTTTCCTCCATATTCAAGGACTATTTCAACAATTTGACTGACTTGTTATCTGATGAGACACAGTTTGAGTAAACTTTCTACAATTCATGCTCCACTGAAAAATCCTAATGTAATTTTTCAGCATTTAGTTTGCCAAGAGGTGGCAGAGGGCAACTCTGAGCCTAGAACATCCATTTTAACTTAATTTTTGTCCCACATTTTTTTCCAGCTAATTAGTGTTCCTCCCAAATGAGACACATTGTTCTGCTATAAAGGCCAATCCCAGCAAAGGCTGGGAGTTATGTAATGCTGCATGCTAACTCACTATAATAAATGACTTCCTCCCCACTTCCCTTTTGCTTTTAAAACACTTCTCTCCAACTGCTTCTCTCCTGTGTGCTGGTATTTTCCTTTTTTTAAAATGGGCTGTTATTGACATTTACTGAGAAAATAAGCAAAAATGTCAAGCCTTGTACCTCCAACCATATTCATATCTGTATTTGCAGAGTAGTTTTCATGTTTCAAAAGTGAAATAAAGCTTAAAAGTTTCAGAATTTCTACACATTTGCAGAAACATTTCAGTGTTCCTGGTGGCAGCAGTGGCAGCCAGACGGTAACACTTTGGAAAGACATTTTGTGTTTGGCAGGTGTGGAGAGGCAGGTTCCTCTCTCCCTCACACACACAAACACACACATTTACATTTTCTATAACTCTAAATGAGTCCTGAGCAGAGCCGGAAGAGTAGTGTGATTGCACAGAGGAGCTGATGTTTTGTCTTTATCTCATGAATTAACATAATGCTCATATTGATTGAGAGAGATTCTCCCAGATGCCCTTCCACTGAGAGAGGACCACAGAGTTTCAGCTGAGGTTAAATGCAGACTTTAATCAGAACTATCATGATTAACTGAGGTGGTGCTGCTCTCGTGGGGATTGATATCATCACTGGCTGACACTTGTGGGAGTATCACATGACATAAACAAATAAAAGGGTGTTCACAGTGCTGTAGGAGCAGCTCAGATCTAACCAGTAAACGGAATTTCAAAACACTGGATGCAAAAACATTTTCTTGTGCCGGCCTCTGAGGTTGGAGCACTGACAATAGGCCTGCATGACGGATCATGAGGCTCCTCTCCACCTCCCCTCATCGCTGTGCAGAATCTTCTTGACTTTAGTGTGTCAGCACTTTACTTTGAAGAGGAACCAGCATCTATCTCATGATGTATGAGAACCCAAAGAAAGACTCTCCTCTCTGGAGAGCCTCTGTTCTGAGGAGGCTATTTAGAGCGTTTTCTCCACCAACGCACACTCCGCTGTTACCTTGAGGCTCCTCGTCTGCACTTTCTGTCTGATTCTACATGGCTCTCCAAATGTTTGAGTCCAACAAAGCTATCCAAGTTTTGGTTCTGATCCTGGTACTTTTAATACAAAAAGATATTAGCTCACACAGCCCTACCTTCATCAGGCAACCTACTGTATATTCAGAATTGAGCAGAACTGAGATAATGTGAATACGGTGATCCGTGGATCAGATGTGATTATCCAGATAATGTTTCCAAATACAGGTCATGTGTTAAAACAGGTGTAAATGGGGCCTAAATGCTTGGTAAAAGTAGCTAGAAGCTATAATGTAAACACAAAATGCAATCCATCTGCTTTTATGCATTTTCAAATTGTGCAAAAGAAGACCTGAGGGGAAACGCAGAAAATTTGAAGAAAAGAAAACGAAATATCGCAGAAAAAGTTTAGCTGTTGTGGAAAAGTTGGTGTATTGATAAAAGCAAAAAGCAACAAAGTGCAAAATAAAACAGCAGATAAATCATGATGTACATGAAGCATGTGAGACATCCACTGAAGTTTCCACTTTCTCACTATAATGACACCAGACTGAACCATCCGCTGTTTATCTTGATGCATCCAACTCCTAATACTCGCGTAACAGTAGTAGAGAGAAATGCACATTAATTCACATTTTCTTTTGCCGATTGTCTTAAAATTCTGTTATAATTTGCGTCACATTTGGATGGAAACCTGGCTGTAGTTTTAGACCGCTCCTTTTGCCCCTCCAACAAGAGAAAAGAAACAAGCTCTTTCAAAAGAACTGATTTACTTACAGGGCAATTAGTTTTTTTGTTCTTTGATGCCTGAATAATAGATTTTGAGAGTCACACAGATGTGGTCCTCTCTCTGCATCTCGCTGTCTCACCAGGATCTGCAACAGAACAGCGCCCCTGGAGTGCATTGCTCAAGGACACTTCAGCAGGGTGGATCTAACAGGAGAGAGTGAGAGAAGAAAAGAATTAGGCTCCTGTTCAAACCAGCATGTGGACAGGGGAGGCCTTGGATCTGGGTTCTTGTGGGGAGCGAGCACACAGCAGGCACCTCAGAGCGATAGCCCCCTGTGGTATTTCAGATGGAGCTGTCCACATACTGCACGCCTTGATACATGTGCTGTATCCAGGAGCGACAAGTGGAGGTTTGAAGGCCGGCTGTGCCGTGATGCACACATCCGTGAAGAGCTCACCGCTAATGTTCTGCAGTACGGAACAATGAGCATGACTTTTCTTTATGTCCCCTCTGCTTCATTGTCCTACTGTAAACCTGCTGCTGCACCAAGACCTGGAGCGTTGTCTGATTCTCCCCAGTAACCCTGAGAGAGTCGATGCAGAGAGGCTGTCACAGCCAAGCCTCTCAGATCATTTATTATTGATTCAGCAGACATGAGGTGGGTGGACCAAGGAGGACAGAAAGAGACAGAGAGTGAGATAAAGTCAGTTATAAGACCTATTTAGAAAAAAGACATACTGTGACACTCATAGAAAACAGCGAAAGGGAATAAATGAAAAAGACAGCAGGAAAAGGAGCACGGGAAAGTGAAGAAGATGAAAAGTAGGAATTTAAAGTTGTTTAAATAAATGAGTGAAACAGAACAGTCATGACACTTGAACAGAGACAGCCGGTGAAAGAAAGATGGAGTTGAGGCTGGGCGTGAGGTTGTGTGGGACAGGTAGCCTCAAAGCTTTGCCTTGTAGCAACACGCTCCCTGCCTCCTGCAGGCTGTTGCGCCAGAGGCAGAAACATCTCCACGTCGTCCTCCATCAACAGTGTTCCCAGTCCTGGGTCACCCAGACCGGTATGAGATGCAGAAGCTCTCTGGGGACGCAGCTGGCTGCACTCTGTCAACCCACACCATGGCAGGGAGGAGAGGATGGAGAGTGGCTTTGTAAAGTCAACATTTGGTAGCTGGGTCAGTCGGATAGATCTGCCGACAGCAAACACTAAAGAGGAAGGTATTGAGTGCATTTCCATCCACTTTTATGTGCCAAAACGCCAGAAATTTGAGAGAAAAAAAGTCAAAATATCACAAAAAAAGCTTTTAGCAAGAAACAAGGAAGTCAGGTGGTGTTGTTATGGAGCGACAAAGTGAGCGACATAGGGATTATCAGGTGGGCGTATGGTCAACAAACATTGGACTTTAACATGGGAGACAGCTGTCCGTTTCCCGTTTCCAACCGACAGTTAACGTTTGTTTTTTTAAGCATGATTTTGATCGTTCCTTAACCTCAACCAGGTGTTTATCATTGTCACCATGGTGACAAAGCTTCAATACCCTTAGTGAAGTAGTCATTGTAACCCAAACCTTTCCCTAAACCTAACCAAGTACATGTGTGACTTGTTGGTTTCTACACTTGGCTGAGGTAGAAAAGTTGGTGTATCGATAAAAACAAAATGCAACGGAAACAGAAATTCAGTCAAAATTTGTGCTGGATTTGGATGGAAACTTGGCTACTGTTCCTCTCTTTTGGTTTGTTGTGTTAAACCATTTGTTCCAATATGTGTCCCCTAAAACCATGCCGGCATGACTGCACAGGCTAGAGTTGCTGCGAAGCAAACAAAAGCGTAAAACAAAAGAACTGATTGCTTGTAATTAGGCCCTGAAGATTTTTGCCGCAGAGCAGAAACGCACTTCCCGTCTTGTCTTTCAGTGCAGTGTTTTCTTTTCCAGCAACATTTCCCACAGGCCTAAATAAAGTCGGAGTCTAAATTAGTTCTTTGCTCATCTCTTCATTTTCCCCTCCTCTTCAGATATGTGTCACGGTAGAATGTCGTTGTGTAATTCAGAGCAACATGAGCACAGTTCATTATGTTCAGTTTGAAACTCCTGTGACTTCCTCTTTCTCTTCTCAATGCTACATACACACCTTTGGAAAGAACAAGTTAAAATGAAAATTATTTGGATAAGTCACTCTTTTTGAAAAGAACAGGCTTGTGTACTGTATATGGTTGCAGTATCGACACTGATTATCCAAACAAAAGTTCATGCATGACACGCTTCATTGCAGTGGTTGAATCTCAACACGCTTGGATCCATATTACAGTGTGCAGCTGCTTGGCAGTCTGAGAGAAGTGCTGGCAGTATAGAGCTCAGGGTGAAGACATCAATCACACCGCCACCCCGAACCCACCGAGAACTGACGGTGTCAATGGTACTACCGTGGCCACCATCAATCACTCCCTTTAATGCAACGCACTCTTTACAGTCATGAAAATACAGTAAATGCATGCAGGTGCTATCCTACGCCACACTCGCCCAGCAGAATCAGTCAGCTTTAGACGGGAAATGCATTTTGAAGGAGGGAAACCAAGCTGAAATGTGAAGAAGACAAAATAATTGCAGGTCATAATGTCAAGTTATCAAGTCACCGCTGCTGTCCAGCCCTAACACAGCCAAACCACCTCCAGTAAGAGTTCACCAGTGAGAGGGTGGCTCCCTCCTCAGGGAACTCATGGAGAGCAATGGCAAGCTTAGCATGTGTTGTTCTTTCTTCACCCTCTCTCTCTACATTTCTGTATGTGCGGTTAAGATTGAGCTTACACATTTGAAATGACTTTTATTTGAGTGAGTGTGTATCCGGCTGATGTGACTCCTCGCACAATTAAACTCTAACCCTCTCTACGAATCTTTAACCAATGCTAATTCGGTGGAAATGAGGAGGTGAGCACATTATGGCTAAGCAGCGCCGTCCACAGCAGCGAGCTCAGTTATGAGGGGCTGGAAAGGTCAGGCTATTTCCTGCAATGGGCTATTTGTAGAATCACTCTCAAAAAACTATCACAACCATATCGGACCCTGTTGAAAGACCATTGACACACTAGTGGAGGATACAGACCTATTGGTGTCTACATGGTCCACATCCCAATGCTGACCCGGTGCACACAATACTTGGGTGTACATTATTTCTGATTAATATGAAGAGAAAAGCAGCAATTGCAGCAGAGGTTTAGTAATGATATGTATACTAATGCAGACCCAGTTCTGATGATCTGAGAGGACTCATGAATACCTAATAACTGTCTGAATGGAAACAACTTTGCCTTGTTGATGAAGATGAGAAGCTGGCATGTTGGCTTACTTTGGACAAACACCCATCCATCCAGTCACAATTTAGAGCCACACCCTTCTGTTTGTGCTCACACTTTTTAAATGCTTATCAGAAAAAAGAGTGAACTTTGATGCTTATTTCCGAATTCCACCTTCCTTGCTTGTCTTCATAGCAATGCCAGGTAATGTTTTCATCAACAGCAGGGTTAGCAAGTCTAAGGAACTTCTTGTGTGCTGCTAACCAACACAAGCATCGGGAAATAACTGTAACTAAGTACTGACTGGTACCATTCATGGTTTGCAGTGTTAATGGTCAGATAGGACAGTTTGTGTTGGAATAACATGGTGGTATCCCATCAAGGTCACCTCTGTATCAGCTCTGTAAAAGATAAAATGCACCTCCTGTACAGCCTGAAAACATTTGTTGTTTGTGAAATGTGGCACAGGTGAAAGTGACTGGGAGCATTATGCAGATAAAGCTGCAGAGGAGACCATGTGGGTTTCCAAGCACCTTATTTCCTGTTAGTCTTCAGCAGCTCTTAGTGGTCACAGTTAAGGATTGCAAGGAGCTGCACAGCATTGCATACTTAAATCTGGAAGTTAAATACAAATTCAACCACCTTCTCAGTATTGAAGTGTTTGCACAATTTCAGAAGCTGAAATTTGCAGCCTGTGCTATTGAAATTCTACACACTGCCTGTGATACTGTGGGAAATGTACTGTGTTGAGTGGAGTGAGTGTTCCCCAGAGGACTTCCATAGCCCAAGGCTTTTTATTTGATGGGAGGACACGTCCGTGACAACTAGAATATTTGTTATGAGATTAATCTACACCTGTATAATACACCTGCCTATACTCAGGTCTAATTTTCTCATCGACTGGATAGTGAATAAGCTGAAGGATTCATATCCCAAGCTGAAGCCATAATGATTTCATCTGACATTCCCTTATGTTGTGTATTTATTTCTCCCCAAAATGCCCAAACAGTTGATCATACATAAATCACCACATGCTCTGCAGTTAAAGCTCGGCAGTTGCTAAGATCTTAGTTTGTATCCTATAAATGATTCAGTGGCTCCGTCATAGTTTCATCTCACAGTTTTAACAAGAGGATACTGAGCACCGGCGGAGGAGAGGATTAAGTATAGGGCGTAAGGTGATGGGTGGTGTTGTCAAAACACTGCCTGTTTTGATTACGCTTATGCTAAATGTATTTAATTAAAGATTGGATCATGACTCAGTGGGAATCCCTGCAGCTCCGTGAAGAAACAGCTGAGGACATTAACAATTTAAGAGGTGAGCGTGGCCCACGCTAAGCAAAGTGAAGTGTGGCCTCTTGCATAATTCCTGATGTGTTTGTTGTTCTGGTTCTGGAGAGCCACAGTTCAGTCTCTGATATTACCAGATCTTGTCATATAATACACAGTTAGCTATAAATACTTGAATTATGTAGGAAAAACTGGATCCATGCTGAGGGAGAACTGAGGAGGTTTTCAGAAGATTTCTTACTGTTGAATTTTCTCTTCTCTCGCACACTAATAAAGATGTGGTAAATGGTAGATTCCTGAGGAAGTAACAGTCATTTCCTGGTCAGGCAAGCAGCATAAGGAGTTTGTATGATAAGACGAGGAACACCCCCTTGACATCATCACCACCACCACCACAGCCTGAAACACAGGGGCTGCATTTCATTAGTCATTCAACTTGCCCTCGTTGACTTCCCCACGCCACTTGCCCTCCGGGGAATCCCCGCCGCCATCATAAGTGTCGTTCCATTTGTCTGAAAAACTGAAGTGAACTTGGTAAGATCGACCCTTGGAGGGCTGAGGGAGTGAGTCAACAACGATGGCCACTCCAGACATGTATATCACCCACAATGCATTGCAGTTATGCATTTGGTCCAAGAAAATGCATCCATGGTTAGGTGGCAGTAATTACATAAAACTTCACTATCTGACAGCTTTTCAGTTTTAGTGTTTCTAATAGGCTATGTCTACTAATGAAGCGCAGCCCAAGAATTTGTCCTCACGCCCTCCACCTCTCCCTTCCTATGTCCCTCCCCTGTCCTTCTGACCGCCCCTCTGGCCTCTGTCTCCTTGGCCCTCTGTATTTTAATCTTACAGCAGTGAACCACCAACCATCAGGATGGACTCCAGACCCCCCAGCCTGCCGCTGCTGCTGCTGCTCACCAGCCTCCTGCACTTCTGTAAGGACCCACTGTTGTGCTGCTTCAAGGATAAAGGATGTTCCTTCAGTTAAACCTAATCTTCTAAATTCTCACCTCTGTTTTTTTTCTTCCTTTTTCTCCAAACACAGGGCAATGCGCCAGAGGACAGTCATGTAAGTCTAACTACATCACACTGTGTATTTCACTCTTGTTTAATTATTGGTCTAGAGGGTTGTAGTTTCTCTAGCGATGAGACAGTTTCAAGTTGCTGTATTAGACAGGAAGGCTATTTTTACCTCACACGGTTATTTTTTGCAGGAAATGGGCATTGTATCATGCACTCCTGGCCTCCTTGATATTTTCAAGTCTTTAGTGAGATTCATCGAAGCTATTTTTAGTTGGCACAGGTGAAGCCGGGTAACCTTTCAAATCAGCATGAGTTTGAATGAACTTCCTAAATTTTGAAGCTTTAATGAATTTGAATGAAAATGCTAATTTCTTCTTGTTTTGTTCTTGTGTCAGTGATTATCTGGAGCTCTTGGCTAGGTGGCTGTAGAGGCAGCCAGTGTCTTACAGGAATAATTCAACATTTTGGGAAACACACTTCTTGCCCGAGATTTGGATGAAAAGATTGATACCACTGTAATGCCTGTCCACTCAATATAAAACTACAGCCAGCAGCTGGTTAGCTTAGCTTAGCATAAAGACTGGAAACAGGGGGAAACAGCTAGCTTGTGCCGAGGTTCGAAGGTAACAAAATCTGTCTATCGTCACCTATAAAGCTCATTAATTAACGCGTTGTCAGCGTGAGATTGCCAGTAACCAGCGGGGACTCCAGGAAGTGACTGCTCCAGGTCAAGAAATAGGCCACCGCATAACCCCCATAAAATGGTAAATTATCATTTTTACACTTTGGTTTTTGTACAGACTAAACAAGTGAGCTTTTAGAGGTGCTAGTAGGCGAATTTTGCTACCTTCGGACGGAACCAGGCTAGGTGTTTCCCCCCGTTTCCAGTCTTTGTGCTAAGCTAAGCTAACCTGCTGCTGGCTGCAGCTACATATTTAGCATCCACACATGAAAGTGGTATCAATCTTCTCATCTAACTCTCTCGCATTCTTTTATTCCTTTAAAATTGCAATACCTGCATGTGGTTTTTGACAAAATGATCTAAAGTCAAGGTGTGCCGCTTCAAGATTATTATTATCATTTAAGATTATTTTGTCAAACTACTATTTTTAAGGTCAAGAATGAACTTTCTCACTCTACATATGTGTTATTTCTACAGCGGCTGAGCACAGTCAGCTCAGTCACTCCACAGTACAGCACTGAGCCCAAACTAGCAGCAGTGCTTTGAGGATGTGGACTAAGTGATTGTTTCGTAGCAGTTGAGGCAGGTTACACGGTGCTGTTGTTGCTGAGGGAGAGCAGAAGCCGGGATAAATCAACACAGCTCTCCCGGGGGGCAGAGAGGGTCAGATGCTGATTGTTGAAGCTTTTTCCTTCTTTCAGCTGCTCCTGCTTACTCTGCAGTAGACTGGAGGCCAGGGAGTGCCTTCCTTCAGACTTCACCTTTATTGTGGAGAGAATAATAGACCCTGACTGTTGTATTGTACAACTGGCTCAGTCCCTGATGTTGGCTTTACATAAATGAGACATACAGTCCTAATGACATTATTTCTTTCTAATACATGTGCATGTTTGTGTGACATTTGGACCTACAGCATACACCATAGACACCGTCGGCCTCACAATCCTACCCAGCAGCACAGTTCAGAGCGGGACACCGGTGATCCTACGCTGCCATGTCAGCGTCAGTCACGACAACCTCCCTCACCTGACGCACACTTTCCAGCTCACACGGGACGACGTTCCAATCCATTCCTCCACCACCACAGAAGACTCAGTCGTATATGAGCTCAGCCCAGCCAGGGCAGCCGACTCTGGAAGTTATGAATGTCGAGTCACAGTCAAGGACAAGAGCAAAGCCACCTTCAGCCAAAAACTCGACGTCACAGGTAAAGCTGGAGATGGAGATGACATATTTGTTTGTATTTGTTTGTTATTGTTGCTTTTGTCTCACAAGGCTAGTGTAATGTAGTATAACAAGAAAAATGTGATAATGCACCTGAAATTTGTCTATATATCAGCACAGTTGGGGGCAAAAAGTCAACAAAACGAGTTGCACAAAACCAGTGGTATTTTTTTCCAATTACTGCCACCCATTTTCCACAGCAAGACAGAAGGTTTTACACTGTTTTCTACTGATTTCTTCTGCAGCATAAATAACCATTCCAGACACCTAAAACTTTCTTGAGTTAAATATCAATCACAGTGAATGTTCTGGGCGTCTTATTGTTTTTAAAATACTTCCTCAGTGCTGTGTTCAAGGAAACACATTTTAAGTTAACAGGCTAAACACAAAACCATGATAACGGCACTTCAAATCCTCATTGTCCGTGGTGGTTCGAGAACATTTTGTGGCCCTTGAGTTTGTGGAATCTCTTTAAACCATTGATCATCACGCTGTCTTAGTTCCTGATTCGATGATTTTTGCCCATACAAAATTTTCACACACCCAACCATGATTTGATCCTAATACAGAGGCACTTCATGTTTATGTACTTTTATATCTGAATGTTCAACGTCAGTATGTAGAATAATGGCTTTGCTTTCCACTGTCCTATTGGGTTTTCCTCTCCCCAGGCCTGCAGACCCCCATTCTGTATTTGAATAAGACGACACCCTATGAGAGCGAGGAGTTCACAGCCACCTGCAGCGCTCCGGAGGAGAAAGGATCCCTCGTCTTCCGGTTTTACCAGAGGTTTAGGACGGGAGAGCCTCAGAAGATAAAGCAGCCAGCGTCCATTGGGAACTCATCAGAGACCACACTGGTCCTGAGGCACATTGGAGACAGCTTCCTGTACTGTGACTACGAGATCAATTTGGTTTCTGGGGCCAGACGCTCCAACCGCAGTGAGGAGATTCAAGTGATAGTCAGAGGTGATTAGATCAAGAGCTGTTATGTCACCAAGAGAAGATCAGATTGCTTAAACAAGGGTGTGTGATTAATTATTCTGAGTTGTGTCTTGCAGGACTCTACATTTCCCCGATCATGAATGTGCTGCCGTCCCTAAATGTCTTTGAGGGTGACGTAATGGAGGTGGTCTGCAAAGTGGTGAGTCCACCGAAGAACGTTGAAGTATTCCTGACGAGGGACAGGAGGATCCTCAAGCAGGCCACAGTCAGCCTCAGTCATCGATTTACTGCACAAGAAGGCGACTCTGGGGAGCTTGTGTGCAAGGCAGAGTGGGGCAACGTGCAGAAAGAAACCTACCAAACAATCACAGTCAAAGGCGAGAACTGGATAACTCTTTGTTATGAGATGTCTAATATGACACTAAGTACCCTCTTATCTTAAGTTTAAAGCCTTTTCTATGTTCAAAATTAAAAATATACTACGTAAATGTATAATTTTTGCTGTCCCTCTTCAACAGAGCTGTTCTCAAAGCCACACCTGACTGTGGAGCCCATAAACATATTTGAGGGAGACAACTTCAAACTGACCTGTTCTGTCTCCATTTATGTTCCTGAGAGGATCAGCAATAACAGCATTCAGTTCTCCATCTACAAAGATAACGTCAAAGTCACAGATGAAGAGACGTTAATCACTATGGCAGACCCTTCTAAAAACGGCAACTACAGCTGTAAAGCCCAGGCTTCTTCTTTTGGACACACTTTTGTAAAAGGAAGCCAAACAGTTGTTGTTAAAGCAAAAGGTGAGTCTACAAATGCATGAAATTACAATTAATTGGATGTTTTTGGGCAGGGAAGCGACTTCCTCTTCTAGCAGCATGGCCCTAGGGATCGCAGTGTTGTCTGTCAGCCTGTCCACCACTTTGCTCCAGACTCAAACATCTCTTTAATAGATTCGGACAACATTCTGTACTGACATTCATGATTCTCAGACAATCCTAATGACCTTTATTCTCCCCTGACTTTTCCTCTAGTGCCACCATGAGGTGGACATTTTTGTTTTTTTATTGAAATATCTTGACAACTATTTGATAGATTGCTGTGAAAATCAGAAGTAAAAATCTCAGTTTGTTCAACACTTTTATGACCAAATACCTGCAAAACTAATGATATTCCCATCAGCCTCAGCTGGACTTTGTTTTTAGTGCTACTTAGCATATGTTAGCATGCTAACACACTAAACTAAGACGATGAACATGGTAAACATTATACCTGCTAAATATCAACATGTTAGTAATTGTGAGCATGTTAGCATTTAGCTCTAAGCACCGCTGTGCCTGAGTACAGCCTCACAGAGCTGCTAGCATGGTAGACTTGTTTATCTGTGTCTTGTTCTTTACACTGACTAACTGGTTAATTACCTTATCCGCAGTTCCTGTTTCAGAACCCAAGCTGAGTGTGGTGGGGGGTATGGTGGTGTTGGGAAAGCCCTTCCAGCTGCTCTGTCACAGTAAGAGCGGCACTCTGCCCATCAACTACACCCTACACAGCCCTGACAGGCCGCCTGAGCACCGGGTGGTGAGCAAGCCGGGGGAACAGGCCATCTTTAACTCCTCAGTCATCCACAAGAGTTCAGACTTAAACAACTTTCTTTGCCACGCGAAAAACAGTGCACTCAAGCCTCCCATGAGAGCGTCGGGGCAGCAGCTGCCACGTTCAACCAACATCATAGGTGTGTTGGATGCAGGAATGATGACACCGCATTCAATCAAATTGATGTTAACATGGTCTAACGTGCATTTTGCTCTATGCAGAGCCTGTGTTAAAACCACGGTTGACCATGCACCCCAGCGCGGAGGACATCTCTGAGGGACAGGACGTGACTCTCGTCTGCTCTGTTCAGAGAGGCACTCTTCCCATCACCTTCACCTGGTACCACACAGGGACAGTGGGCGCTCTCGCCTTCCAGACCGTCAAGAAACTGGAAGGATCCCACAGCATCAACAATGTCAGAGGACAGCACCGAGGGGGATACTACTGTGTGAGCGTCAACTCGGCCAACGAATCCAAAAAAAGTGACACTGTCACGATTGGAGGTGTGTTTTAGCTTCAGCTAATAGCAGGGATGATGTCATGGGCGTGTGCTTGTTTGTCTATCTTTGTGAGGACCAATTAGAGTTTTAGAGCATTAGGATGTTTTTGAAAAGTGAGGAAATTTGTGTGATAAAGTCTAAAATTATCTTTTGATTTGAGTTAATTGAACTCTGACATGATTATATATGTATACCCGGAAGTGATGGGTAATATACATCAAGTAGAAAAGTTTGAGATTTGTGAGAACATTTTGAATACTGTGTTTTAAAATTAAATTATAATATGATTCAAATGCCTCCATATATGTATTTCCACTCTACAGTGAAGCTGGCTGGCTGGAAGAAAGGTCTTATTGCAGTCTTCTGCATCCTGCTCATACTGGCAGTGATCCTGGTTATCGCCTTCAAAAGACGTCTCCTTCTATTTAAGAGGAAAAGAACTGGCGAGCTGTCAGTGTAAGTAACATTTCTCACGTTCTTATCAAAAATCAGTGTTTTGAAGGGGAAGTAATGAGAGTTACATGAGTAGGTAACATGGTGACGCCCATAGCTGATTGTGTTTTGTGTCCACCTCGTCTTAGGAAGTCAGCCAGCACCAAAGTGGAGCGGCTGAGCCTCACCCAGGCAGAGGCCAATGACGCTGCCAATGGTGAAGTCTATAATACTGATACAAATACTGAGCTACAGATTGTACTTAAGAGCAAAATATAATTTAGTAAACTAAAATGTTTTCTTTGTTTACTGTTTATTTTAAAGCATGATTGTATTGATTCAACAACTGAGACTGGTGCTGTTTTTGTCCTCTCTGTGTAGTCACTCCAGGCATGATGGGAAAGAGTGTTTGGAGTGAACACGTGTCAGGATCTGGTGAGTAGTGTTGGGTTGAGGCTGTTGATATTCTGCATTTTTCTTATTGTCAACAAATCCCATGAAAACACCAAAACCAACCATGTGTTTCCAACTTCTCTACCCTGTCTGTGATCCACAGCCTTGAGCCTATTGTTTACTAATGTCTTTATTAGTAAATCTTAAAAAAACGTGTCACAAGTACATCGTTCCATTTTTTTTAAAAGGCCTCAGTAATTTCCTTTAACAGCTGGTCACTGTTGTTTTTAGCAAATGTTACTCAAACAGGAGTAAATGGTGCATTTGTTAGGGACTATTTTCAGCTGCAGATTAATACACATTTGGTGCTCTGGTGAGTATTTACAGCAGGGTGGTGTACGTGGGATTAACTTAAAGTGCCAGTGTTTATTATAATAAAGAAACATGTCTCCCAGTGCAACAGTGTGGCTCACTGATGTGTATTAATAGTTTTCAGACAACAAATGGAGCTCTATTGCTCGAGGAATAAGATATTTCAGATTTGGCTAAGCAGACAAAACACGTTTGAGGGCTCAATTCATTGTTGGTTTTGGTCATTTCGTGAGAAAATATAGAATATCAGCAGCCTTATGCTTTAAATATTACTTAATTTGACTGCTATACTGTTTGATTTAAAATAATATGAAATGCTATGAAGTTTAACGTAGTTGTTTGCTACTGTGTTGTGCTGCAGAGTCTGATGACCAGCTTAGTGTGACAGAAAAGCCGGAGCCTCAATACACCGAGGTGCAGACCAGACATGCAGACCCTAACAGAGGTGAGACTGCCTCTGAGTTTTAATGATTTTAGTGTAGAATCATATCACCACTGTCATTTTTGATCATTTTGAAAACGCTGTCTAAAATAATTATGTATTTGTTGTGACAGCTCCGGTGAAAAAGGGCACAGACACGGTGTACAGCGAAGTGCGGAACTCCAAACAAGGTACGACTAACATCCTGCCCTTCATTCAAATCCCGCTTACGTTACACGGTGAGAGAAATCAGGCCACTCACTGGCGTTTGAAAGAGAAAAAAAAAAGCGCCAGGAAACAGGATCAGCTCCAACTGTAAACATCTGCATTGTTAGCGAAAGAATGTCCCATTAAAACAGAAGGCCCAGTCGCCAGGTGTCCACTTCCTGCTTTCGTCAAAGCACTTCCTGTTCTAACAATCAGAGCCAAACAGTGTGTACATCCGTTAAGTCTAAGTAAGCAACACGCTCCATTGTTTGATACTCATGAGGGAAACTCTTGTCCATTGTTCAGTCATTGGCTCCTAATAACTCCCAACAGTTTAAATGTCAGCTGTATTCATACCAACAATGATGCAGCAGAAGGAAAGGAAAACACAATATCAGGCATGTTTTTTGCTCTCTGTGCTCTAAGACGAGACTTGCCCGTAGATAAAGACTATATTACCATGTGCATATTAGCGTGAGTGTGTGCGACATGATAAGCTCCCAGTTTCCTGGGATCTGGGAGCTGGTTCATGGGAGTGCTGATGACTGTACAAGCTCTCCTTTAATCCTCAGACTCCTTTTTTGTTTCCTGAGCTTGTCCTCTGGCTTTGTTTTTGCAGGTGTTCCAGAGCAGGCTGATGGTGTAAGTAGAAACACACACACATCACACACACATCAGCCACACAGTGCATGCACATACTACAAATAGGCACAAACACACACACTCATGAATCTGTTGTGTCTTTGCTCAGAGAGACCTCTCACGGACAGACAAGGTGCAATAAAGGGAAACCCTGTGGAGTCAGTTTTTATTGTTTGTAGACAGGTAACTGAAAGTATTAACACCCGCTAACACTTTATTTTACTGGTTTGTAAATTTGTGATAATTTACTAATAATTACGTAGGAAATGTCCTGGAAAGAACTATGCAATTTGGTACTAATTATGTTCAAGTGTTGCACTTAAATTAATTATTTCCGGTTAATTAACCATTAGTCAGTACACAGCAGGTCAACTAAACATGCAAAAATGAGTCTACAGGCAAAAATACAGTTCAAAGCTCTTCTGGAAAACAACAACTGTTTGTAAACTCAACTAACCAAGCTAACTAAAATAACAGTCTGGTAACGCTGTCTGCAGCCTGGCTCTAGTGATGGCAATGTCAGTCGGTTGGTCCACCACTTTGGTCCAGACTGAAATATTTCTGCAACCTGTTTATGGATCAGCATGAAATTTTGTAGAAACATTCATGGTGCCCAGAGGATGAATCCTACTGACTTTGGTGATCCTCTGACTTTTCCTCTAGCGCCACCAAGAGTTTCACTTTTGTGGGTTTTAGTGAATTTTCTCAACAACTATTTGATTTGAGATTCAAGATTGAAGGTTTCTATTTGTCATGTACACAACAATTACGTGGGAGCAGTGTTTGTCAATGAAATTCTTAAGTCAGGCTCTCTCTTACAATGCTCAAAATATATATAAGGAAAATCACACAAGTAAAAGTTACTAAAGTTCAAGATATAGGAATAAAATATAGTATGTAAAATAAATATAACACACTAAATAAAATATAAAAATATAATAATAGAAATATAATACTGTTGAGGCAGATGTGCAGAAGTGATAATGGAGGTATAAACTGTAATAATAAATATATATAAATGGAGATGTGAACAATATAGACAGAGTAAAAATATATAAACAGTAGTAGGGAGACAATGAGGTGCAAATAATGAGCTCAAGAGTTGATGGATTGCCATGAAATTTGGTAGAAACATGCATGTCCTCCTCAGGATCAATTGTAATCACTTTGATGATCAACGTCAGCGTGTTAGCATTGTCATTGTGAGCATGTTAGCATGTTCATGTTACCTCAAAGTACTACCTCACAGAGCTGCTAGCGTGACTGTGGACTCATGTTTCCCCATAATTTGTACCAGTTACATAGTTTTTTCCAGTAAACTTCCTCGAAATAATTAAGTCATTTTTTTAGGAAATAAAGTGTTACCCAACACTATGTGCTATTATATATTTTGCTTTGTGTCTCACCATAAAATATCAGTGCAAGACACCTCTAAAACTGAAACTCTTCTTGTTTGTCTGCATTTTCTTACTACTTTGTTCATTTCTGTCCAAGAGGAATGAGCTGGCATCATGGTATGAATCACAGATATCTAGTCAGTCCACCGTGCTGATCGATACAGGCATGAGCGTCGCGCAGTAATCTGTTTCTTCGCACAAGCCTCATATTGATGTTTTTTGTCCCCTCTCAGCAGGGGTCAGTGGAGTATGCACAGCTGAATCATGATACGGATCACCACAGTGACCACGGTAACCATGGTGACCACAGTGTCCAGGACAACCACACAGACGAGATTGACAGCAGTGGTGACAACAACACTGCGGACCACAGGGAATGAAAACATGACCTGATGCCAGACTGTTACTGAGAATATTTATTCCCTTATTTATCCGGCTCGTTAATGCAGCCGGAGTCTTTAGTGCTGAAAGACCTAATAGCTCTAAGCAATTATGTACTTTTTGTATTTTTGTAACGCTTTGCAACAAACATTCCACACTGTAAATTCACTTGCTTTGCCTTTGAAGGGCAAATAAAATATTTTAAGTGTTTCTCGTTCCTTCCCTCGTAGTTTGTTTTGCACAGAGAGAGGATGTGTGTTGTGACCCCAGAGGAAAAGACATTCAAGTCTGCATCCTTCCACTGGTGGCAGTGGTGACAGAATCTGAATGGAAAGAGAGGTCTTTGAAGTGAGCGGAGCAGTGATGTTACCTCTTTAGTACATTCGTCGGCCCCCTCTGCTGTGTGGCAGTCAGTGCTGTCTGTTTAAACCACCAGAGGACAGACTTCAGGCAGCGCCGCGTGGAAACTTAGTGCCATCTGGCTGTGATCTCTGTTACTGTGAGAGGGGCTTTCACTGTGTCGTCACAGCATATCAGTGTCATTTTCTATTATCTAAGCTTTAATTGAATGATATAACATGAACTTATTCAAGGTCTCCATCCATACACAAGGTATGTTTAGCAGGTTGTTGACTGTGATTGTAGGACTGTGTGCCGCACAGGAGGATATAATATATTAATAACTGAACCCAGACTTTAAGAGATTTACATCGACTTTACATCTCTTAGCTCAGAACATAATGTAACAACACAGCCTGCATGTTAGACTTATAAGTTTAAGTGTGTTAGATGAGACTGCAACTAATAATTATTTTAGTAGGATTAACTGTTGATTACTTTTTTGGATTAATTGAACAATTCAGCCTATAAACAAAAATGCCAGGGTGTCTCCTTTAAATTGTTTGATTCATCCAAACCCAAACATATTCAATTTACATGATATGAAACAGAGTAAAGCAGCAAAGTCTCACTTTGAGAAGCTGTTGATTGACTAACAGATAAATTGACTAATCTTCTGCACTAGTGTTAGATTAGCATGAATACACATTTTGTATGAGCCAACACTAAGCTTTACCAGAAGGGTCACTTCATTGCAACACATTAAAATGATCTTTCTTCATGTCTTATTTTTGAATTATTTATACATGTGTAATTGTGAGAGATAATGTATGATGTCATTACAAAAAACACTTGCACACAAGGGATATCCTTAGCATATGTTACTATATATACGATATCTTTAAGACACCCATAGTGTGACACAGTGTACAACCATTGTGTTCAAGATATAATCTCAGAGATTTTAATTTACATAAATGTCTGTTAAATCACTATCTGTCACCGAATGATGCAACACAATGGTGATTGAGCCTATGGGAGAGATTATATGAGATTATAACTTTAAACTAACTTCTGTACATATACAGCATTACTACTAAACCAAAGGGCTGTTAAAACCTCCACAACTCCTCACGTCACACCTGAAGGTGATGGCTGTGCATTACTTAATTAAAACTTAACAGAAATGAGGGCCTATCCTAGCAGCCTTGGAGTCTAAGACGCTAATTGCAATGCCTCAAGTTCAAGTCCAGTCTGAGGACCTTTATCACATCTCTCCTCTCTCTCATGTTATATCCCTTCTGCACTCTCAAAATAAATGGAAAAATGCCCCCCAAAAACTGTGGAAATTAAATCAGAAATGTGCTTTTCTTGATGTGACATGTCAAAATGTTTTCTGTAAAAAAGCCTATTAGTTTTCTACTATAACTGTGTATTGCTGTTGTCACATAAAACCTCTGTACTTTTAAAGATTTCCATGGATTTTGTTTTTATACTTTTATTTGGTTTGACCTCTTTCAAAGACTTGTGGATGTTAGAAGTACACTGTAATCAGTTTCTCAGCTTGACATTTTGCAGATACAAGGTTTTCACCCGTCAGCAGGTGAAAGCAGAGCAAATTACAAAGGTGCTGCTCTGGATCTGAATTCGAGGGCATACATCGGGTTCGCCCAGTTCACGGCAACTGCTGTCGACAGTCCGGATTACGAGGATCTGCGTTTTGACAGGAAGCTCTTAGGGAACACTGAACAGCAGATCAAATCCATGTGGGAGTCTGACACCAGAGCTAACACCAACAGCCTGCCACCGACTCACACGCTTTCATCTCCATTCTTAGCACAGACAAGCGCATAGACCAGTCTAGGAGATGAAGTGTTCATCCTCATTATTCGTCCCTCTGCTTGTGTATGTTTGTCTGACACCACAGAACTGTGTAATCTCTCCTCCTCCTCCTCCTCCGCCTCCGAGCTTTGTTCACCACTGCAATTGTGCTCAGTCTTCATGAATGTGTGCAGAATATGTGACACCTGGGTGTGGTATAATATTTCCAGGGTTTGCACCATTCCCTCAGGCCCCCCGAGTTCTCATATGCAGAATGATATGTGTGCTTCATGGCCTCCGCCAGGTCCTCTGAGGCATCTATGAATGGATACGGCTTCAGCTCGGAGGTGCCAAAATGAAAATTCACACCCTGCTCTGAGGATAGGACCTCGTCTCAGTCGACTCATGGTTTATTAATCACATTACTTAACCAGGAGGTTGGCCTTGACAGGAGGGAACAGCATATTCTGAGCACCAGTGATACTGTGTAACATGAATATTAGGAGTGTAACTTATACAGTATCAGAGTTGTTAGAAATAGGCTGTCGGAGTATAATTAAACAGTGGGTAGAGAGAAGCACAACCTGAACTTGCATTGGTTTTATTTTTGGATACTTTTGACCAAAAGACAAAACCACAAAGACATGTAACACCCATTTTAACCAGTGTGTTTGCCAGGGCTACTAAACTGTGTGTGAAACTGCCAGGGAAGAGGAGAGTGCTTTGAGTGCACTCTCATTTCAGACACCACACACTTTGCCCAAGGATGGTGCCGCTGTGCCTTCAGATCGTAACTTGTCTGTCAGGGGGAAGATGGAGGATTTACTACTGTTCCCAAAGCACCGATGTGTGAGGTCATGAACCCTCACAGACCTTTGGGATTCATATTACAAGCAGGCACCCACCACCAGTAGAGTTATGCAGTCACATGATCAATGCTTGGTGATCAATAGTGTGGTAACTAAGGAAAGGAGCTTACTTATGTACATACATACGGTGATAAATCGGTGTTACAGGCCCAGTCGAGTCCTCCGTCCCCTCTTTATTACTGCACGTATGCTGTTCGTGTCTTCGCCATGTAACCTGATCCAGGCCCCTCCTGTATCTGGAGCACAGCTCCTGAACTGCCATTGGCTGCTGTGCTAAAATTAGCATATTGACCCCTGTGAAATGCATTCTGGGAATATCCTGTCTTTGACTTGGCCTTATGGGGCCAGTGCTGTTTGTGGTCTTCAGATGCAGCAGTGAGGTCATCGTGTAGACCTCATCCTTCTCGTTCCTGCAAAGGAAGGTTTATGTTATAGAGATGTTCTCAGCCGCCGTGTCATTATACTACATTTATGTGGTTATATACAGTATGTGCACTTCACATTAGAATGATTTCATGTTCATGTTCATTGTGATGGCACCACATCAAATCAAGGCAAATTCATAAAAGGAAAATACTTATCTGCATCAAGTGATTTTTCAACCCATATAACTCAAATGAGGTTGTGTAGCAACACTAATCTTCTAATGTAAAGTGTAAAGGGAGAAAAAGGACAAATGAAGACAAATTAGTTGAGAAGTGCTCAGTTCAATGTTTTATCACAAGCAGTATATAGTACAATAATAGTATAATGGGTATATTTGAGGAAGGGTTATACAACACAACCAGATATATAATGTATTAATATCCATAGCTACAATAATCAGCAATCCAATCATGCAACAACAAATACAAATGAATGTCATATGTTTTGCATAGATAAGTAGTTACAGAAACCCAATCACATCTATCTTTTCTAAGCCTATTCCTATAATGACCTCCTCTGCAGTAAAAACATAACACGGCCAAAGTCAAACCGGTAATCATTGTTTGTAATATTCACAATTTATTGGAGAGTATTCGTTTTAATATTTTACAATATGCAGACTATGACCTCAGTTCAATGTCAGGCCTTCCAACTGACTTAATTCCCAATTAATTGGGAATCCATAGAGTTATTTATCAAAAGGATGGTATTTCGTGGCCCATTTGTCTTCCTGTGTACCACTCACTGGTACATCGCTCATTAAAGAGTCGTGCTGGGACATTAGGGATGAGTACCTGCAGTAGTGCACAGTCCAGGTTTGTGTCTGAAGCCTATTAAATAGTACATTGATAAAATGAAGACCAGTAATTATAAGTTATATAACATGGGTGTTTATATAATGCTGGAACTAAAGATCAAATAGCAATCGTCAGTTTTGAAGCTGGAGTCACTTTGGGTGTAGCTACGCTTTATATTAACAGTACATACAGTATTTTTTTTATTCTTGTCACTGACAAGCAGCCACATGTCACTGTGCTGTAAGAGGGCTGCAGGCTGCAGGCTGCTCAGGCATGCCATTGTGTGAAAGTGTGTTACTCCATTGTCCTTCATATGCTGCGTAAAGGTTAGATTTAGTAAGTCCACCTGTTCGATGTCCTCCATCTTTCATTGCTTAAGCTCTCACAGATCCGAGAAATGAATTCATTGTAACCTTGTGCAACCTGGTCGGAGCGCACAGGGGCTGGGAAGGAGGAGGAGGAGGAGGTTCCCTCTTCTTCAGTGACCACTGACCATTTCCAGACTGAAACACACGCCCGCATTGTGCAATCAGGCATTAACAAATTAGACTCACATATGCACGGCTTTTAACCTTTGACCTCCTTTTCCATGGATGCAGGCTTCGGCTAAGGTAACCCTATCCTCACACAAACAGTCAGCCAGCCTTGGTGCTACTCCCACTCCCCTCTGTGCTAAGTCTGAGCCCTGTTGCTCTTTGCAGGGCCGCGTTCTTTATATGTCGTCAATGTCAGCAACTGCGTCTCTCGATGGGGCAGCAGCTTTTGCCCCCTGTCTTCAACTGGGCCACTGGATGGCATACAAATGACTATTCTAAACAGTCTATAAAAGCTTTCAACCTTCTCATGAGACTATTTATTCAAAGCTGTACTGGAAGCCTTTTAATTTTGGGTTACATGGGTCACTGGAAAATATTAGACTGTAAAGTGTTTATGAGGAGATATGCAGAGCGGAGAGGTGCCTGGGTTCAAATGCTCTGCCCTTACTTACAGTATGCCAACATTTAGACATGGCCTGAGCAGTTATATTTCTCTTGGAACAAAAAACACATTTACACTCCCAGCGGGCAGCCTGCAGAGTTCATTCACCTCCACCAGTCCGCACCTGTTACTGTTTAGCTCTGCATGATAGCTATGGCATTAATTAATTAATTATTTAAAGCTATGTTAATACCTACATTTCACCTGAAACGCAGATGAATTAAACAGCCGTATACGTTTTATTTGAGATCATGTGCATCAGTCTGTAGAATGGAAAACACACAATCATTTCTAGCTGCTGTCTAATGTAGCCACGGCTCTTTGTGACCAGAAACACGTCTGTAAGTCTGATTGAAGTATTAGGGATTGATGTGGCTGTTCTGTGTAAACAGACTTTAAGCTCTAATGGGACTCTATAGGCTTAGCCACTCATTACAATATGTTAAAGGGTGCTCCAGTAAATATTGCATCTACATAAAGTTGGGGGACTCATGAGATCTAAAAAGAATGGTCAAAACTGAAGCAAAAGTAACCAAGATATCCTGACTTTTATTCCCCAAGCTCCAAAAAGTGTCACCAGGGTCGCAGCCACAGAAAACATTACACCACTCAACTAAAATCCGTCGAGTGCCCCTTTAACTATCATGTGTAATTGATACAAAACATGTATTGCTCATTATCTCTTTTGTAACAGTTTATTTTAGATACAACCATTATAACTGTTTTATGTCAAACTAAATCTAAATCTGGAAGAAAAAAAGGCCAGAAAAGGTTTAAACATGTATATTATTTGAACAGCATGGTGTTACAAAATACATATTTATTCAGTCTGTGGTAATGAATATGGACCGATTCCCATGGAAACTATGCGCTCATGACTGGGAGGGTTCAGCAACTTAAGAGTCCAGAGGCATGGGAACCATGAGGGCCATGCCATGTATGTCGGGCCAGATGGCGGTTGGGCTCATTTTCAACAGCAAATGGCTCAATTTACTTTTGGTTGGCTCGTCCAATGTGCTCGCTTGGCTCTGTGAGGGGACTCACCCGTTTGTGAATTCACCTCTCGCCAACTGATCCTGCAGTCCACATGCACACAAGTCTCAACAAAAAGCACGTGATTTTTGCTGTGTTAGCTTTCATTTAAATGACAAAACAAATATTATGGAAAGAATTAGCTTTTCTCAAATACACTAACTTAGGCTGGCTGTTACCCTTCCCTGGGGTCCATTATGGTATTATTTGTTTTCCACCAGAACCACATTAAAAATAAATGCTTCTTTTATACAAGGCATTATTAATGTCACTTTAAATCAACTGTAGTAATTCTAGTGTAGTCATATTATACATACTGTATATCCTTAATATTCCTCAGTATCAGTCGTATGAAAGTAGTTCAACCAAATAACTGGCAAATGAAATTGTTGCCATAGAGCTGTAAAAGTTACCTGGACGTAGTCCTCTAACTTCACTATTAAACAGCCATTAGGGATGTGATGCACTCCCAGCAGCATCTAACACTTCTAATATTGATTTCCAGTTCTGCCATGAGGGGTGGAAAGTTGAATCCTCTATTAAAGATCTACAATTACAAATCTAATGATTGTAATGTCCAGCAAATACTTATAGTAGTTTTAAAATGTTGAGTCTGAATATCGGGGTCAATGTGCCTCATTTAAAGTCTGACTTTTACTTTTTTACTTTGAATTTCCCAAGATGGAACCACCTCCACAGCCGCAGGCATCGTGGCGTCCCTCTTTCACACTGAACGACAGAGGATTACACGCTCCTGATTTAGATTCCAACTCCTTCTTTTCAGCCCAATGCGCGTGCCATAACCAGATACTTTTCAGCCTGAGTGAGAGTCTCCCACAGACAGAGACTAATCCCTGCAGTGTTTACCGCCCAGTGATCCAGGTGTGTTCGTGTGCTGCCTGTTAAGAAACACACCACCGATCCTGTTGTCACCCATGGGACCGCATGTGCCCGGGGCATCAGGGTGATTTCTGAGAAATAAGAGGGTCAGACGACAACGGGCGGTGTTTTTGTAAAGATATACCCTCCAACATTTTCTCTTCACCCTGTGTTCTTCTTCTATTTAAAATTCCTGCTAAGAGTCAGAACAAAGCTGTGAAACTACAGTATGTTTATGCATACTTTGGATGGATTATTCAAACTGACTTTTCACAGATACATATGACTTGTGTTACACTGACCTTTTTAGACAACAATGTTTATGAGGATGGCAGCCTGCATTCATAACATGCTATACACAGACAGGATGCTTCACAGCTCTTATTTTTAGGCAATGGAGTCACCAACCTGCCTCCTACCTGCATCACGCGAGTCAGTTGAGTGTTAAGGAATGCATAGCTGGCTTTTTTGTAACATGTATAGCCCGGTGATAAGCCTCTTAGACAGGTCGCTATTAAAATGGTCATTCTTTTGGCTTCAGCTTCATGTGTCCTGAACTGTTTGTCCCTGAATACCTGGCCGTATAGGGCCGAGGTACTGCCGTAAAGTGGCACAAATGGATCACTGGTGGCACCACATGACAGATTGTAAAGTTTATTTTGTTGGTAATAACTCAGCAATATCAGCATTTGAGTGTGGTTGGGTTTTTTTATGTTTTATTTTAAGATTTTCAAGCTTTTAGCAACAATAACAGAAAAATATCCACACAAAAAGAAAAAAAAACAACAAATTGTTAAATGTTGGAAGTTGTCTTTGACCTAAAAGATTCAATTGCACAAAAACATTTTCTGTGACTGGATATTGAATTAATGTGATATTGTGGCAGATACTGATGTCCAGATCCAAAATATCAAGACGCTAATGCGATACAAAATTAAGTCAGAATCAGTGATGTCGATAGTGACACTCTTTATTATGAATGGTGGCTCATGTATCGTGTAGGGGAGAGCCATGTGTCTTTATTAATGAGGTGATTGCATCATTAAGAGGATGCTTGTGAATGAGCTCCGATGTCATAGAGAAATGTTTGGCTGTCAGTTCAAGAGCTGATTAAAAAATAAATACAACAAGGTAATGTTGGTTTAAAGATTCATGTTAATGTTATTATTACAGGTTATTATGCGTTTATTGTCTTCTGACATTTATTGTGAAAATGTGTCAAATCTACATTTTTAAATTATTAATTTTAGTCTCAATAAAATGTAAAATATGTGCATGATCAGGGAAAAATTCACATGATGCATGTCATATTTCAGGCAAGTTACACAAGCAAATGCATATTCAATGAAGTAGGCGTTTTGCAAAGTCAAGCTGTTTATGTGTGTACAGTCAGCACATGTGTGCATATAAAAGAGAAAACAAGTTGGAGATCAAGTGCACACATACACAACTGTGCATAATCACACGGAAGTTGAAACACAAGACTGTTCTCAGCGATAAATAAGAAAGATGTTTATTGTGTGAATTCTCTGAACACAGCAGCAGCAGAGAAGCAAAGAGAGAGAAGAAGAGCGTCCATGTGGCCAAAATGTGATCCAACGTGAGACTTTTTTTTAATATTAATTCTAGTGACGCCAGTATGGACTCTCAAAACAAGACTTAGTTGATCCGCCCACCCCTACCAGAGGCACACACAGGCCTGCAGCTATCACAGAGGACACTGAGGTCATGTCCTCTGTATTTTTATTTCTTTTTTCAGGGAATGTGGGGTTTTGAACAGCCTGTGGGGAGTTTACATTCTGCCATTAAAGATCTTGGTGGATATTTTATAAGCTGATTCCTGCACTTTTTGGTCTCAATATACTTTTTATTTTAGTCCTCGCAGTCTTAAGAGAGCTTAGCAACGAAATTCAAATGCTTTAGATATTCATATTGGGAGATCAAATTTACAGACAAAATTGCTGAACAGGTACCTTAATGAATATAATATAATCTATTCAAATATGTGAAATACACACTTTATTTTTGGTGTCAGGTCAAAACTTTTGGTCAGACATGCACCAAATTCCTGGCTACAGCCCTGAACAGCCACTGGATTACTGCATGGGGTGGGAGTGCTGCTTCCCTGAGCTTTTACACACTTTAAGACATTTTTGTGTTAAAGCATTTAATAAAGTATATATCCGAACATACTTGGGACCATAGTGACAAACTAAAAAGTCACATTGAGGGAGCTGATGACCTTCCTTCTCTGTCAACGATTGTTGCTGACATGTTGTCTTTGGCGATGTTCCATACACCTCAATGTTTTTAACCCTGACTTCTTGGTAATTTGACAGATCATAACATGCACCCACCCTGGCGGGGGTGGGGAGGGGAACTATGTATAGCAAGAAGCCGTAAGGTTTGAGACCTCTCACTGGCATTTGTCCAGGAACGGGCCTAACGCCGGGCTGTAACAAACAAACATTTTCCACAAGCAGAGGTTCTCGTTTCTTCTGGTGAGGAAGTCTCTGTGGAGAGGAGCAGAGGGAGGCTGGAAGGAGTATCACCATAGCTCAGGGACGCCCCTGCACCCCCCTAATACTATATAAGAGACTGTGAAACCTGATAGCTGCTTCTAAAAGTCTCTTCCTCAAGCTGTGAACATTCAGATACTCTCACTTCAAATTGTCTAGACATTAGCTCTAAGCCTCTTTCCCCTGTTCCCCCTGTTTAGAGACCAGCAGTGCAGGGAGGTGATGAATAATAATTCATGTTGGCATTCAGAGCTGGGGTCAACTCTCACCGCAACAGAAATTAATTGATAATTTCCTGATGGGATCATCTGAGTCATATGATCTCCCTTTCCTGGTTGTGTAACACACAAAACTGGATCGAACAAGGCTTGATGTTTTAAAAATCTTTTGTGTTCTCAGAAGCAAAGTTATCTGCTTGTTTTCTGTATTTTCAGTTGCCACACAACTGTTGTATGAAGGTGAAGATGAGTGAGCAGATGCCCTTAAAGTGATGAATCCTATGAATAAAATGTACACTGAATGATAAAGTATGCAGAATATGCAGCAACGCCTTAGAAGAGCTGCAAATAACAACAGAGGAGATCGAGTTCTGGAGCAAGGTCACACCTTAAGTGGTTGTGGTGAGAAGCCAAAACCTGAGGATGGCAGCTACTCTATTTCCTCTGTTACATTGGCAGCATCTGTGAAATGCCCAAGTCCTCTTCCAAAGGTTTTGTGAGCCAGTTATAACCAGCGCTGCCCATCTTAGAAGTCTGTGCGGGGACAGCTGGTGCCACCGCCACAATGTTACAGCACCATCCACACGAACTACAAGTCACACGGTGATAAAAACCTGTTATTCTACATTTCAAACATTCAATTTACAAAATGTAACTAATCAATTTACTGCACATACAGGTGTGGAGATCAATAGGATTTCTATTTATGAGAAATGCAACATTTTTGCTCTCTGTGCATCAGTCTTATTTAGGGAGGCAAAAGTTCAGTGTTGTAAATAGCTGCGTTTCTGGCAACCATGTGACTTTTCTGTGGGGAGAGGTTACATTTTAGTGGCTTTGCCCCCTCAGTTGGTCATGACTACACTCCCACACCCCACCCCAGTGGGTGAGTTTTATTGGCGTATCTGGTTATGATGCGAAGGGCAAGTGTCACATGACGGACCTGCGGGTCAAAGGGGCACAACAAGAAGGAACACGGATGATGAACGGAGCGAAAAACACTAACATAAGGATGTGTCAAGAGTATTTTTGAAATCAATTTCTAATGTCTCTGACTAAGATTACATTGCACCATCAGGTATGATGTAAGCAGACATGTGAACAACACATGCCAAATGAAATCATGTGCTATTGCTGTTTGCTGTCATTTATTTGTCCTCTCATTAACAGCACCAAAACAACGTCATTCACATAAAAGTGACGTATATAACTGCTTTAATAGCCCAAAATAGGGAAATAACTGGGCTCCAAGCCTCCTGTGCATTTGAGCTATAGTCACCCTCTTCTGGCTCTGATAATAATCAGAGTTGTTTAGATGTTTATGTGGGAAGACGTATGTCTCAAGCAAGACTCAAAGGGAACATTTTGGTTGTCAACATTTTTATGATCTAGGGGTGGGTGCAGTGTCAGTGGGCATGTGACTGCACAGTGGGAGGAACCGGACAAGGGCCACTCATTTCTAAGCTGAAGTCACTGGATATTTGGCCCTAAAATAGCCCTACAGAGGGTATAAAGGGGTCCTCTCCCACTCGCCCCATTAGACAACGGTTCTGTGCAACGGCAAACACTCTGTGCAAAACATCATTCCAAATCCAGATGGGAGAAATTCACAGCAGGTGGGAAAAAGAGGACTGTACAAGCTAAAAGAAGCAGGTTGGAGCATAGTGAAGTGAAGAAAAGGAACTGAGAAGTGCTTGTATTCTACAGTAACAGCAGGAGATACTCCAGCTGGAGACTAAAAGGATAATAAGCAAGCGAGGAGAGAAGAAAAAAAAGGACACAGAGCAAAGGATATCTGCTCTTTTATTGGATTGGTGCGTCTCTCTTGGATTTCTCACTTCTCTCCTCCTGGGCTGACAGCATAGGGGGAGGCAGAGCTGCCACCACTGCAGGGATGAAGTACAACTACCATGTTCCAGTGTCAACGTACACACGCAGTTCACAGTACACACCCACATACCACACGCCGACCTACTACACCCCCTCACATTACACACCGACGCACTACACACCCACATACACCTCCACAACAAAGTACACCCCGACACAGTACAGCACCACACATTACACCCCGTCACATTACACGTCCACTTACAAGGCTGCGTCAACGTACATCCCTTCGTACAGCAAAGGCTCTCGGTACAGTTCAACACAGCGCACACAAGCGCAGGAAAGTCCTGCACCTGTGATACCTGTCGCACCTGCAAAGAGAACTGTGCACTTCCCCAATGACATCATCTTCCAGGATATTGTAAGACGAGGGGATTTGGAGCAAATTGGTCGGTTCATGAGAGCGAGGAAGGTGCGTGTGGATACACTCTTCCACTCAGGTGAGCAAAGTCTCCACAGCTTTTGCTTGTTTCGTCAAACTGCCTGTAGAGAACTTTAAACGTTGAGATTTGAAATTGGAAATAATTCCAGCCAATGAGGCTCAAGGCTTCAAAAGTGTTTAGACGTCCCTCACTGGCTTGAATTGACTGCGTGGCTGTGTGCAGCAGCGCGGCTGCAGAGGACTGATGTAGTCTTGTGTGCAGGTATGGCAGCGCTACATGAAGCTGTGCTAACGGGAAACCTGGAGGTGGTGAAGTTGCTGGTGAAATATGGTGCTGATGTTCATCAGAGAGACGAAGATGGCTGGACGCCACTTCACATGGCCTGCAGTGACGGCTACCCAGAAATTGCCAGGTGACACACGACTTCGTCTTGACTTTTTCCTGCAAAACACAAGTATTTAATCATAATATAGAACAGTTAGCACATTTTCTGTGAAATGTGTACGTTTCAAATATCCCTCAAAGTGTAAGAAGAGGTCACCTAATCGCAATGACCTTACTAAGACAGCGTTTATCTGGATATGACACTGGTAGTTTGGCTCTTAACATTAGCCACAATTGTGACATAATTTAACCAACATAATACCCAAAACATGGTATTCAGCATTAAGCAAGCCCAGGGAGAGAATTTACAACGTCAAAATATTAGATGTGTTTATTATATCCACAATACATACAGCTAAACAAAATACCACTGAATTTTGACCCCCCTTATTCTTGAGTTGAGACAGTTTAATTGTAGTAATGATAAATGCCATGTGTTTAATATCTGAGAACCTCTGTTTAACAATGCTCTGCTTCATTCTCCACCCAGATATCTGCTGGCGATGGGAGCGAGCACAGAGGCAGAGAACGAGAGTGGAGAGAAGCCTGCAGACCTCATCGACCCCGACTGCACAGAGCTGGTCAAACTGTTTGAGGCGGGCTGTGTGTGATCGGGCACCAAATGGACCCAAGATAGAACAGCAACGGAGAAGACGGAAAAAGCTGAGCAGCCACTTGGAAAACATATTTGGCAGTTATATAACACCAAACAAACTTGTAAAAGGGTGGAAGAACATAGCCAGAGCTAGGGTTCTGTTCTGTTTGTTTCAAAAGTGCAGCACAAATTGCTATGAGATTATTTTTCTTTTAATTATAACCTTAAAGCAATAAGCTGTATTTCTCTTTCTGGTGGTTATTTTATTTTGTTCATTTTACTTTACTTTATTTTGTGCATTTGTGTAGTTGTCATACTCCTCCTCTCTTCACTCTCAGCTCATGTAATACCAACAATGTGTCACTGAGTCGAAATGTCATCTTTACATCTGTCACGTGTGGTCCAGGTCTGAATATGTATTAATTTCTGAAGAAAATCAGATTAATTTCCATCCTTGTGAGCATTTCGCTTGAAGTATTTTCAATGGTGTTTGTGTTAAGCAGTCACTTTTCAAGTAGCTGGTTGTACTCAGCAGACTGTGTGTTTCCAAACTATGATTATACTATACATTGAATTTACAACGCAGAATCTGGGCAGAGATGTGTGAGTTATGTATCCTCACTGCTGGGCAGACAGAGGATCAGCCAAATTAATAATTGATACTTCATTGGTGATCAGAAATAATGAATAAATAAATAAAAAAACAAGTTTATGCTGCACAAGCACTTCTACTGCTGCAGTATTGTTCCCTAATGTATTGCTGTTGTTTTCTGTCATAGTCAGCAATGAAAGTCTTATCATTTTCTCTTCCGATAATTATTTTTGTACGTTTTCATAAATAAAGAAACCTTTTATAAATACAACTGAGTGGCTGCTGTGTGGTCTGTTTAAGAAAAATGAAAGAAGAGAGAGCACGCTGGCATTTTCACTTTTTCATCACTCTGTTTGAAGCATTGTTACTGCATTGGTACAAGATTACCTGGGATGCACGGTGTGCCCTTAACTTCAGTCAGGTTTTGCTGCTGCTTCAAAATTGTGATAAAAATGATTATAAAAATATATCCTGGCATGGAAAATGGAAATACAGTAGCAGCAATGAAAAAGTAACTGTCATGTTGCATTTTAACGAAAGAATATAGAGATTTTGATGATGTGGAACAAATCAACTAGTGCAGACATACACTTTCATTTTAATATTTTTTAGAAAGAGCTCATACCTGTAGATAAAGAGTGTGCAGTCTGCCTGGTTGTACAGTTTGTGTGTGTGAATTAATTTGTCTATTATCATTATTATTATGATTATTATTATTGTTATTGTTGTTGTTGTTGGCTGTATTATTATACGTATGTTGTAGTTGCGAGAGCTCTTTCACTTCCGTGTCTTTTCCCGGAAATGATTGGTTGGCATTGGCAACGTTTTAGCCAGGTCTGACGGCGTACACAGTCTCTGAATAAAGAAATCGAAAGGAAGCATAAAGCATAAAGGTTTGTTGGATGTTTTGACAGTGTGTCTTTTACTGGACATCTTTAAATTTTCATAAGTGTCTTTCTAATAAATATTTGGGAGCAGTAGCGCCAGCCAAATATGAGCTGATTGAAGCTAACGTTACGACAAGACAATGTAAATCAGCTAGCTCGCTAGCTAGCTGGCTAAGGTTAGCCGAAATTATTGTGTCAGCAAATCTATAGTTAGCTGTCCCTCAGGACGTCGCTGCAGGGGGACACGGATCCGAAAAAGCAGACACTGTTTCAGAGACAAAACATACTCTTGTTCATGAGTATTAGAGCGGTGGTTAACGTGCTGGGTTTAGCTCTGTAGCCTGCTGCTAACACTGTACTGAAGTAAAAACGTAAACAAAAGCCCTTGGCTAGCTAACGTCAGTATTACAGTATATAATAACGTACCTTAGCTATATAGAAACTAGTTAACGTGAGCAAATATGAGTTAAAAACACTCGTATTGTTACTAATGTTACTTATAAGAACTGTTCAGATAATATAGTGTATTATAAGTGATTAGTAAGTAGCTAACAAGTATCTCTGTGGGCTGTCACTAGTTTACTGTTTGTAATAGTGAGCTTTGGTGTAAATGTAGGTGTGTGTTATGTCATTTAGAAACGAACTTCTTCGATGAAGTGCTGATGCTATTGTTGACACTGTTGTTTATTGTTAAAATTCAGCTGAGGACTTGTGAACCTTTGTATTCTTCAAATCCACTCACCATAGAGGAGCGAGGAGCGAGTACAGACTGCAAACAGAATGACCAGGTCTGTAACAACTTATGGCACTGAAGAGTACAAATGGGCCAGTGTTAACAGTAGGGCTGCAGCTAACGATTATTTTCATCATCGATTAATCTGTCGATCATTGTCTTGATTCATCTATTTGTTGTTTGGGTCATATAATATCAAAAAAATGTTGATCACTGTTTCCCAAAGCCCAAGTTGATGTCCTCAAATGTCTTGTTTTGTCCACAACCCAAAGATATTCAGTTTACTGTCATAGAGGACTAAAGAAACCAGAAAATATTCACATTTGAGAAGCCGAAATCAGAAAAAAAATTTTTTTAAAAATGACTCCAAAAGATTATCAAAATAGTTGGCGATTAATTTAATAGTTGACAACTAATCGATCAATCGACTAATCGTAGCAGCTCTAGTTAATAGTGATCATTTAGATTTAATAAAATGTAATGTTAGGTGTGTACTGCTTTTGGCTTGAGGCGCTGAAGAATAATAATATGTGAAGTTTAGTTTACAGTAAACAGTGATTAAAAGACTTTAACAAAATGAAAGTCTGTTTATGCTGCTAATGTTGCTGTTTTCATATTTGTGAAGCTCATCTGCTCCCAGGATGGTGAATAATTACAAGCGGACTTCAAGCCCCCGATCCCCTACTAACAGTGGGGAGCTGTTCACCCCTGCTCATGAGGAAAATGTGCGCTTTATACATGACAGTAAGTAAACCCTCTAACACTGATGTTTAGAATTTTCTTTCAGAATAATCTAAGCATTTTATTTTATTACTGACTGAATAATAGACCTCTCAGAACTCAAATTGTGTTGCCCAGGAGCAGCTTTATTTCCTGCCGGCTATTAACATCAACAACAATAGCAAACTGAACGTTGACCTGTTTACATCTTTTATGTTTGACCCTCTGAAATTCATTTTTTCTTTCTGCACACGCTTTCTCACTTGATTTCAGTGGGTGATAATTGATAGGTCTGTTGCGGGTGACTCGTCTTCTCCTGTTCCATAACTACAGGAGTAGTATATTCAGGCGCAAAGAGCTTAACGCAGGCCCATTAAAAAAAAAAAATCAGATATTGTTCTGGATTGTTCTGGTGGTTCTGGTTTCTGTATATTGTGCAAGTCAGAACTCTTCATTCTGATCACTTAATGTGCAGCATGTAAACACAATCCGTATCGTTTTGTTTATCTCACATGCAAACACTTGCATGGGAATTGCCAGTTAAATTGGCACGTGTAACTGCAGCTTTAATACGTTATTTAATACCTTACAGCTTATAGAGCAAGAAAACAGGTTCTGTGCCCACTTGAATGTGAGGACATGATTTGTAAACAGCAATGATAGTACATCATTTTGGCCTGTCAGTCATATTTCCCTCTCCACAATGCAAGAGTCAACATTAAACAGTCTGTCGTTCTCAACACATCTACTTGCTGATTAATCTATTTTCATTGTAAAACAGAGGGAACCACACCTTGTTTAGTGTGTGAATTTCAAAGGTGCCCTGTGAAGTTTTTTTTGTAAACAAACAAAACTTCTATTTGCATTGACTGTTACTCACCAAATCTCATTGTGTGTATCCTTGAGGTCTGACAGATGTGTTGAAGGCATTTCCTTCCCCAAAAAACATTTGTATCTTGGCGTGTTACCGCCACCTGTAGATCAGTGGAATAACCTGAAACCATTAGCAGGACTACGTACCGCGTTTGCATGTGCGTCCTCATGCGCTTAAACTACACGTCTCACCTTCATTAAGTTGAACTCCTTATTAACCTTCAGTCTGTCTTGCCATGTTGTTACTAACAAGTCTGCAGAGTAGGATAACATTTCCCAAATGTAACAAAAGCATTGTTGTCTTTACTCTTTCACAGCCTGGCAGTGTGTGCTTAGAGACATCAGATCAACACAAAATAGTGAACGTAATGACCGTGGACCACAGGAGTATGTGGAGAAGAACCCAAATCCTAACCTACATTGTAAGTTACAGTGTAACTTAGTGGATTTTATTTTTATGTCACACTAAAGCATTAAATTAATCAAGCACAGGCCAGCTAACAGCTTGTTTCTGTCTGTTCTTGCAGCTTTCACACCAGTGGACCTGAGTGACCTCAAGAAACGCAACACACAGGACTCCAAGAAGTCCTAGTCTTTCTCATGATGGTCCAGTCGCTTTTTTTTTCCACCCATTATCCTCGAGAACTTTTCCTCCATCAGCCAGAAAGTCAGCCCCGTTGGCCAGTCTAGCACAGAATGCCAATCTCGTCTCTAAACTCTGGACCATAGCAGCCCCTGTCTCTTTCTTTACTCTCTACAACTGATTAAGAAGAAAAGAAATGGGATTCCAGGGAGTACAAAGTCTCCCGTCTCTTGGTTCATGTTTTTTCAAGTCACAAAATCTTCATATGTACATTCTTTATGTGGACGGGACTGATGCAAACTTTCATCAAAATTTGCTGACATCTGATGCTGAGGTACAAACTGTTGACACTCTCCACAGGACTCAAAAGACTGCAGTCTTAAATACAAACCCTGTTTTCTGTACTACTGCTACTTATTTGACTTTGGAGGAAAATGCGAAAGGGCTGACTTCTTTTTTTTTTTTT
>NTHP01000142.1:473574-492755 GCA_003416845.1 Oplegnathus fasciatus | reverse complement strand
TTTTTTTTTTTCCCTTTTCTGATGAAAATGGTTTTGGCTGTAGGTTAATGTGAATTGGGTTTTCCCAGTTCTTTCCTCTACCCTGTAGTTAATGGAACTTGTAATAAAACCTGCAGTGCATATTAACCAAATGCTGTCTCTATTTCTATGTCCACATGTCTGTTTGTTCATCCAGTTTTAAAATGCCATTTTTAAATTACAAAGAAAGTCATTTACAGTTATTTTGTGCTGAAATTAAATGATTTTTTTTCACATACTTTGTCTTTTATACCTGGTTTTTATCAGTCTGCAGACCCCCCACTGAATTTATATTGTGTGTTGGTTGGACTCAATTGATGGCCATTAGTAACCACGGCATGAAATCTACCTTTTTAGTTTGGATCTTGACCAGTGTTGCAATGTGAAGGGCTAGTAAATTTGCCTGATGGGGTTTTTTAACTTTTGGAATAAACCTTTAAAATGTATGGTCCATTTCAGTAGGTTTTGAAGTGTCTTTGCAGCAAATTCTTAGTTGGCAAGACACTGTGAAACCAAGGAGTCATTCTGAAGAGATGGAAATGTTCAAATGATCCAATTACAAAATAACTGCCATAACATCCACAAATCTAGTGTAAGTAGTGTATGCAGCCGCTGGATGTCGCCCTGCTGTATCTCAACCATATATGGTCTGTAGTAATGTCAAGTTGAGTTTCTGAGCCTACCGGTGTTTGAAGTGTACTCCTCAGTACCTGCCTGCCATATATGGTACCCGCTCGCTACGTCCGTGATATGAGTAGAAACACTGTGTACTAACTCTGTGGGTAAAGAACTTGTGCAGTTGCTCACAGGCTGCAGCCCATTGATATAGAAACGGTAAACAGTATCTATGGGCTGCAGGGGGGAGTCAGGTCTGACTGATTGAAAACTGAGGAGGAAGTGAAGTGAGCAATGTCTGGACCTCTGAGAACAAGCTACGAGTAAAGACCTGCATGTCCACGCCTGTCGCAAGTGAAATTTTCCCGGAAGCGTGTCTAAAGACAAAACTTTACAAGTGAACAAATTCTGTTTCCGGTTAGATTTTCATGATTGAAGCAAATAGCCTTTCTTCGTCTTTTATTTTCGTTCTCGCAAAGCGTCAATTGTTCGTACTTAATTAGTTTTGTGTCGGCACAGCATTCACATAGTGGTGATGTCTCCATTACATATGACATTATGGTGTCATCCAATGTAGCCCTCCCTGTTTGTATGAAAAAAGTAATCACATGAAGTAAAAGTAGTATTTACCACAATGTAAAACTAAAAGGTACTGCTTTCGAATACTACTTTTACATAAAATTAAACTACAACTTATAAGCAAAATACTTTTAAAAGTATAAAAAGTGAGTACTCATGCAGAATGCCTACTATCAAAGTGATATATAGATTTCACGAGTGGATTCATCTTTTTTTTATTGAAGCATTAATATGCAAGCAGCATTTTAATTTTGCAGATGATGAAGGTGAAGCTCATTTTAACTACTTTATATACTGCCTGCCTCATATTTTATCAAACAATCACATGTTTTGCATGTAAAATCTTAATCTATAAAGTCACCAGTAACCATAAATAGATGGAAAATATAGATACATGTATTGGAGTAAAAAATACAATGCTTTAGAGTGTAGAGTAGAAGTATAAAGTAATATAAAATGAAAATACTCAAGTAAAGTGTACTTTAAGTGAATGTACTTGAGAAAATGTCTGTTGATTGTTCCAAGTTAATTAACAATAAGGTTTGGATTTTTTTTTCTAGCGACACAGTGCTTTAAAACATGACTTATCACGACAAATATCTCGTGTATGAACCATCTTCTTCTGTTATATTTTCCTAAAATCATATTATGTGTAAATCGACGCAAACAGCAGCAGCTTTTATTTTGGCGGCCGCTCACCGGACGCTGTGCGCTCCGTTAGCGGCAGTTAGCTAACGTTAGCTCAGATTTTCCTCCGCCACTTCACTTCACTCCCTCTCACCGCGACACACAGGAGACTGTCCCAGCCTACCAGCGGCATAACGGTAAGAGTTGACGAAACACTCACACGCTAAACTCCTCTAAAAACTCACTTTAGCCGGTAAGCACGCATCTCAGAGCTGCTGTGGCGAAGTTTGCGAGTTTTTCGACACTTAATTAGGAAGTATTAGCAACTTAGCCCATGAACGTGACTTTATGAAAGGAGGAATTCGCTCACCAACTTCCTGCAGTCAGGGCTGTGCCTCTTTTTTAAATCTACATTTATCACGTTGTAGTTGTAGTGTCTCAAACTCCTCTCTCTTTTAATTTAAGTCATTATAAAGTTGTCCGGCGGCAGTGAGGAGTTAAGAAGCAATCGTTAATTGTTCATTTCCGGGTGTTGAGCCTGGTCTGAGCTGGCCGTTAGGTAACGATCATGTCATCCATTTAGTTAATTGTTCACGATTTGTGGATGCATTTACTAGTGGACTAAAAGTTTATTCAGATGAGTACTTTAGTCTACTTTAAAATGTGTGTGTGTGACCGGACTGTTGTGTGCTACATGAGGAGGATTTTCTGCCACTTCCTGGAACTCTTCTTTTAATTTGAATTGCCCTGTAGGGGCTCACACCTTAAATCAGCCACCATCTTGCCTTTTTTTTGAAGGCTTTCATAGTCAAGTGCACACAGATCACATCTGTTAAGATCAAAAAGCGACTTCAAGTGGCAGTCACTTTTATGTACTTTTGTGTGATAGTTCTGCTGTGTGCTTAACTTTAATGGCTGATAAATGATTTGTCATAGAGATCAGCCAAACCGTGAATCCTCCCTTCCCTTCCTGTGTGTGTGATAAATAGCCTGGAGGATATTTTTCTCTCTCTCCTAGAACTTGGAGAACTTTTAGGTGATACATTTCTGTCAAGGCCTTTTCATTTTCAAATGTGCAGCCCTGCGGCGGGGGCCGGATGTCTCATTTTGCAGTTTCTGGTTCTCTGAAGGAGGTAGAGTGAAGTACTGAAGGATCAGCATGTAGCGTTGTAGGTATTTCCCTGACACCAGTATAATAAGTGTTGAACATGTTCAAGCAGCTCACAGCGAGGAGTGCAAAGGTCAAAACCACAGAGCTGAACCGTAAAATGCTGCACAAACTAGCTTGTGTTCAAGTGCAAGTGAAGGTGTGTGCATCCTGACTATGGTGCTGAAGCAACAAGTTGAGAAAATACTAAAATAGTACATTATACATATAATGCAGCTTCACTAATGCTGTCATTTATTTGTCTATTTGAACCCATTCTAAACAATTTTGGGATTTAAGTCTTTTTGAAGCTGTTTTTTGTGACAGAATTACAATTTTAGTGAGCTCTCTAAGCCCACCATGACAAATCATGTCAGTGGCCTCTTCTGTTTTTGCTCAGCCTCACAGGGGAGACTGAAACCAGTGTGAGCTAGTAATGATTAGGCCTTTCTTTCTCAAATTGTGTGGTCCTCCTCAGCCAGAACATGGCCTTCCTCAGCCTCTACAGCGGCCAGCAGAAGCACATCCTCTAAGACACGATGAACTTCAGTGCTGGGAAATGTTGGTAGTTTAATAAAGATTTTTAATTTTTCACCTTTTGATTTTCGCCCTCGGCCAGTTGAATTTGCGTGTAACATGTTCCTGTTCTGTAATAGCAGATTGTTGCCCCCCTCGAAGGATTACACAGCTATAATTCTGCATTGTGAGGAGTCCGTCACCTCCACAGAAGCTGTTGCCCAGGGAGGCAAGCTGAATCTGGGCATGTCGCTGAGACTCCGGTAGTGCAGGGGAATAAGCCCTGACCTTTCAGCTGGCACCTTGGCTATCCCATTCACTCGCAGCTTCCTGCTGCTACACTCAGGGATTTCTCACCGGCTATTTTTAAAGCTTCCTATTTGTTCTGGTTCTTCCTGGGATAGGGTCAAGTTTTGTTTCTTTGTCCCCCTGTTGCTCATTTTCTTTGGGATCAGATTAGTCTTCTCTACTGATAACAATTTCTGTGATAGACATCCTGCAAACTTATCTTAGTTATTAAAAGGCCAGTAGCTTTTTACTTAATTAACACAAGCTCGCAGCAAGTTTTCTAGCCTGTTGTTTCTCTAATTTACATCTCAGAATCAGATTCATTGAAGAAGCATAAATTCAACATAAAATAGATAATAAAAAAAATCAAAAAATCTCATTGCATTTCCGTTGTATCCTCACTCCCTTCTCTATTTCTGTTGAGGTTTGGTTCGTCTGTATTGCATCAGCTCTGCCAGGAGCTCTTGGTGCAACACTTCCTCAAACCTTTGGTATGTGCAGCACTACATCCTCAACTTGCTCGGGCCCAGCATGATTTTATCTACTGACATAACCTCTTGCCAGTGCCAGCGTCCCATTGCATTTATGTCATTACAGCATCTTTTTTTTAAAAAATGATTAGGTTAGGTTAGCATCATAGGTGAAGCGTTAAGATGATGAGTTGTGCTTCAGCTTTGCAGTGTGTGTGTGGTTTAGCGCTCGAAAGGATATGAATCATCGAGCTCTGAAAAAGGAAGTTTGCAGTAATTTCTTGACAGACAAAAAGGATTGGTGGCTGCCTGACTTGCTACACTATATCATCTAGTATAAAAGCTTAGCGGTGTCTAGATACACAAAGTACGGATGTGTTTTAGAGGGCTCATATTGTATTTGGTGCAGTCATTAACTGTAGTGTTTCTATTTTAAAAAAAATCCCAATTCTTGATATCACAGCATCACTATTTGCAGCTGATGTGCTATTTTCACTGCTATCCGCTCAAGTAACAGTCACTTAAAACCTAAATCAACACTAAGGTGATGGTGGGGGGAAAACTATCTAAAGAAGGCTTGTAGTGCTGCACAGAAAGAATTTGGTTACACAGGAACAACAGCTGATATGCATCAAACTCTATTCATTTGCATGCATGAAAATGTTTTACTAAAGCACAGAAATATGGTCAGCGGGAATGCTTTGGATAGGTGTTCAAAATTACATACGCATTGATGCATTTGGTGCGTTGACACACTGCTGGAGGATGTACTGATTTCAACAGCTCCAGTTGCATGAGAACTGTTGCAGAATCACTTATTCGCAAGAACCTTAAAGAAAAAAAAATAGTGTTGCAGCTATACTTGATAAGCCTCTATTAAAGCAGCATGACCGGGATAGATTGAAGTGTAGAGAAACTGTGGATAAAAGGGACACATGCAAAGGTCTCTGGCAGACTCAGTGTTGCATGAGAGAGACCAGAGATCAAAGCTGCCATCAGATCTGTGGGTGACACCTTCAATGGAGAGGTGAAGCCAAGAGCTAAATGTCACCTCACAAAGGTTGCCAATTCACTTTTAGTGAAGCAACATTCATGTCCTGTTTTTGTCTCCGAGGTAAAAGTGTGCAGTGTTCCTTGTAACAGTAATCATCAGCTATAAGATTTCCACTTCTCAAGTTATCAGTAATGGTGGCTCTGCTGTGCACGACTTGCAGCGGCTGCGGTCGAACTACAAAGCTCCTGTTAGATTTCATGGTTTGTCTGATGTCTGGCTGCCATATGCCTTCTGCGTTATCTTGGGAAAACATGGCTAATTAGAGTGTTTCTGTGATGCCAGTACCCACAGTTTGCATGATAGGATACAATTATTTATCCCTTGCAAGAATGGAAGCTGCACACTTTGTAGTGTAGGTAGTGAGCCGGGCTACGTTCAAGGTTTCCAGTTTACCAACATCATGCACAAGCCAGGCTACTTTTATATTTAATGTGCAATTATGAGTTTGGAGATGATTGTCAGTGCTTTCAGGAGATATTTATTGTTTTGTTTTTTTTGTTTTTTCAACTTAAGCCTGACAAAAGAAATTATTAGTCGACTATAAAGGATTTCTTGGACTAATCCATTAGTTGATTTAATTGAAAAATCTGTGAAATAGCTTCTCCAGTATTATTGTCCCTCAAGATCTCCTACATCTAGCTAGTGCTTATTAAAGATAAGTTTCCACAAACGACTGATGACTAAAGGCTGATCTCTCAAAAGACAATAAAGACTACTAATCGGCTTAAGATGACCAGTTAGTCAACTTATGTTTTATTGGTATTCAATGTTTAATTTCACGTAGCTAGAAAAGCCTAACAGAGTCAGAATATTGCACCAGTTTGCATCCTAAAAGATCAGGGAAAGACATTTAAACTGTATAACACTGTTATGATAACCAAACCCCCCACACTCCATCACTTCATAAAGCCTGTATCATCCCACAGGGATTCCCTGGTCCTCACTGAGCCCGTTGATCAATTATCTTCAGCAACGTTTCAATGCCACTAATGACTCCTGTCAGGAGAATCCTCTTGATGTGTCACCCGTGACTCCTCCAAACGCTTTCCTCTCCTGTCCCTGAATGCCTCATTAGCCGTAATCCCACTTTCTGTAATCTCACTGCTCAGTGGTGTTGCTAAGGAACGGGCCTAATCTGAAGCCTCAGCTGCTTGCCAAGCCCGATGTGTTTGTAAAAGTGTGCTGCTTAGCCCCGTCAAGCAAACAGATTATCCTCCTGCAGGAGAGAGCTGCATGCAGGGCCATGCAGGTGAAGGTTAGGACACTGAGGTGAAGAGGTCCACGTCCAGCGTTTGTTTGCATGATCTCATGACTTGTGTGTTGTCTCCCAGCCAGCTGAACAATGATGGGGCCTTTTCCTGTCAGCGCAGTACGTAGCCAGTTAGCCACAGCCCGCATTGTTTGAGCAGTTAGCCAGAAAGAATGTGTATCATTATGAGGGTGGTGATGTTAATATTGTTCAAACTAATCCGTTTTGCATGGGCCTTTAATTTGCTGAATCAACAATTTCATACTTGGTTTAAGTGGGGATATGTGATGTGGCTGTGTGCAGACATTGCAAACCGCACTTATAAACAATTTCTTCTTAATGTGTTAGTGCTTATGTTTGTAAGTGTGATGTTATTGACAGTGAAAGACGGCGCCGGGTCAGGCACACTAAAACAATGATAATCTGTAGCTACACTGTAAAAAGACAGCATCATACAGCATGAATCAAAACACTGTTTAAAATTAAAACTCTCAAAACTGCTTCATGAAATCCACTAAACCTCACTGTGCATTTTCAAAGTTACATAAAAGAAAAAATCCTTAAATTCAGTAGGGCTGCAACTAATGATTATTTTCACTATCACTTAAGCTGCTGGTTATTTTTCTTGATTGATGGATTTATCGTTTGATCTATAAAAAGCGATCACAATTTCCCAGAGCTTAAGATGATCGTCATCATCCAATGATCTTACTTTGTCCGACCATCAGACCAAAAGATTTTTACTTAGCTATCACAGATGAATAAGAAATGAGCAAATATTCATATTTGAGAAGCTGGAAAAATGACTTAAATGATTAATTGATTTAAGTTTTTTTTCCCATACGCAGTCGTGCTCCCCAACACCTGTCAGCAGACTTTGATATGTAAAATCAGTGCATCTATGTCCTCCCTAGACTCTAAATGTAGCAGAAGCCTACTAAATGCCCCCCTGTGTCTTTAGGGACTCTATAAGTGTGTAGAGTGCAGTATGTCTAGTAGGACCCAGCACTTCCTCCTCTGTGACAGTTTGGTCACTGTGAGCTGCAGTAGGAGACGGCTTGTACAGCAAGAACTCAGTAGAGGAAGTGAGAAAAACAACCTGTTCGTTCAAGAATGAGGCCGATATGACAGCATAGCTCTGCGATCTGGTCTTGTTTTCCTCTCTCTCTCTCTCTCTCTCTCTCTCTCTCTCTCTCTCTCTCTCTCTCTCTCAGTGCAATAAGGAGCCTCTTGCTCATTCTCCGACCAGAAACACTCACACACAGCTGACCAGCCAAAAGCACACTATTGGCAGACAAGGAATTTGTGCTTTTATGGACGCACAGAGGCCCCATTTGTAAAAACGGTGCTCACTTCCTGCTTGGCTAATACCCAACTATATATGGCAGGAACAATAGGACGGAGAAGAGGGTTAGGCTTAGATAGAGAGGCAGAGCGGCAAACCAGTTTTTGTGTTGTGGTATGTTTCTGTTGGCAGCCTCGTGATTTATTGTGGTTCCTCAGATTGTAAATAGTGTGTTTGGGTATTATTTTTACTGAGAGCATCCACCTGTGTGAAGCCCGCCTTTATGAGGTTACGATTGTTTGTCATCTGGTGGTTGTCTTGTGTGTTTGCATTTATCTGATTTGATAGCCTGTGTTGATTTATGACGGCCTTTACCTTGCAGGTCAACACTAATTTGCAACAGTAAACTGAGCCAACAAATACATAAAGGGATTACAGTATTTACACTAACTTTAGAATAAGTTTAGTTTAATTAGACTTAAATGGAGAAGCAGTTTGCAGTTTCTTCCTCTTTTACTTCAGGGTAGTTCTGTACACAGATTTGATCATCGACTTTCAAGCAGTGATGTTTGTTCCTGTTCAGGTCTGTTTTGGCCTTTTAACGTAACTTAAGGACACAGTTTTCTTATTCAGAACCATAAATCCTCCTCTACAGTTTTGACAGAGTTGGTTCACGCTTGATTGAATTCACTCAGATACAGGAAGTTTGGTTCTTTCAACATTCAAATGTCGAAAACATTTAGGATGAGAAGTTTGAGAAGTAGCGTAGTTGCCTGTTAAGAGGAATGTTTTCTCAGTCAGACTGAATAAGCTAATTATGCTAATATTTACAAGTAGTATCAGATCCCCATAATTACACATTTATGGCTGCGTCGATTTTTGCCTGCATCAGGAAAGAGGTGTATCGACAGGCTTATACTTTGTATTTTGGTGAAGTCAGCTGCTCTGAAAACAGCTCAAACAGCATTAGACCAATGTGTTTGTGTTCTCTGAGGACTGAAGGCAGAACGAGAGGAGAACAGACCACACAGAACAGTGAGAGCACCATCATCCAGCTGCCTCTTGGCTTTTGCAGGTGTTGATCAGCTTTGTGCAGCTGCTTTGCTCAGCATATGTGCACCAGATGTTATTTATAGATAACTCTTTTTTTTTTTCCCTCCCCAGCATTTTATTAGCAACAATTGAGTTTTGTAACGTCCTGTATGTTCTCAGAAAATGAAGATGATCTCACTGTGTTATTGCGCCGTTCCCTGCACAGAATCAGCCTCCTCACTTCTAATCAGCAGTGACCGGCGTAGATAGCCACGTTAGCGCTGCTGTCCCACTGCTGAAGTCTGACAGCAGCTCTCGGGGTAGAGGGGAGACGAGCCTGGAGCTCAGATAATCATCAGCTTTCAGACCACCGGCCTCTGCTGTATCTCAAGAGAAGCTGGCTCCACCGCCAAGTGGACTGAGAGGGGTCAGATGGTTACATGTCCTGGCTCTCGTCTCTGCTAGCGCGTACGTTTGTGCCCTCAGTGTTACGGTTATGTCTTAAGGGACAAAAACTTGCCTCTTGCCAAAAATAATGATAAAGTCACCCACGACAATCCAAACCGAGCTTGTTGTGAACAGTTTTATTTTACAGAGAAATCTTTTGTTGTCAAGTGAGCCTGCTATCTGTGGTCTGCCTGTCTGTGCACAAAAAGAAACTATTCACAACTGAGTCTGTGGATCGTCACCCTTAACCTTGTCACTCTGTCTGGACAGAGTGGTTGCTGTCCAGTGTCTCAAATGTTTTCATACTTTGAGCACTGCAAAGCTAATAGTATGGAGCTATAGTCAGTGTCTGAAAATATCAGGATAAATAGACGGAGTTTCTTTCTACATGAACTGCTTCTTCAGGTCAAAGTTCACCAAGGTTTCCCTCTGGATAAGTAATCCGTAATAATCATCCAGCAGCCAGATGTCTAATGACCATGTGCTGCCTTGCTCCACAGAGAGCAAGAGTAAAAAGGGAAGTGGTCTGTTGTTGTGTGGCCTCCTGCCGTCAGTCTTTATTACTTTATTTCCCTGCCCTCTAACCAGTCCTCTCTGCTGTCACTTTTCTTGCTGCGATTAGCACACCATGGCAGAGCAGGAACCTACAACAGAGGAGCTGGCAGCGATTGCAGCAGCCAACGAAGAGGGCGATAGCGCGGTCAACTACAAACCTCCTGCCCAGAAGAGCTTACAGGAGATCCAGGAGCTGGACAAAGATGACGAGAGCCTGCGAAAGTACAAGGAGGCTCTGCTGGGCAAAGCTGCTGCGGTTGCAGGTTAGTGATCCCTGCTAAATAACTCTTGTGATCTTATAGAATAACTGTAAGTGCAGTTTCAGCCATTAACTAACCTCACTCATAGACCAGTAAACATTCACCAGCACAGTTATCTGATGCAAAAACCACTGCAAACTTACTTACAGCTACTCTCTCCCACTTGTTCTAGGTTATGTCTTCAAAGGTGTAATGTGTGTGTGTGCGTAATTTGTATCCATAACATTCGTTCCAACTGCTGGTAAAAGTTGCTGCTGTTTGTGTTTGCACTACCAATAGTGCAGGGAATCGAACCTCAGTTATTTGTTGTGAAAACACTTCAGTTATTATTGAAAACTGTTCAGTAAGAAAGTTGAACAGATTCCTGCTCTTCACTTAGTCAGATGCTTTAAGTCATTTTTGTTTGTATTACTATAATTTTATTGAGGCTAAGCACTTGGGCAACACCTGATGCATTTCAATGCTTTGTGAAACCGAACGAAGGATTTGTAGTAATGCTCTCAGCAAGTAACTTCTTTTAAAAAGTATAGTTTTTGTATCTCCACATATTGATTTATAGAAAATCTTGAACAATACCCACTCTATCAGGTACATTTGGAGGTCCAGGTCATTTCAAACGTTTTAAATGACTTCATAACTTAACACAGCAGCAAGAAGTTAGACCAGGCCCATGTGTCGAAAGTAAAGCAGATCATTTCCAGATCCTAAAAAGTTTGGAAAATGCTCATAAAGTATGAAAATGGTTAGAATATGGAGGTTCTTACTTTCTTTTTCACTCATAAAATTCATACAGCATGACCACATATTAACTAGTGTCCAGGTATTTTGCAATATTTGCGTTCGTGATGAAGATTAGATTATATGGCCGCCATCGCTTACTGAAATAATGGAAAAAAAAATTAGTGAATTTGAATAGATAAGCATAGATGCAGATCTTGACACCCACATGAAAACATCTCAGAGCTGGGAAGGGGGTCTGACCACTATCTTTATTAGAGCTGTGTTATAAATAACTAACCATTTTAGTCCACACATTTCCCACAGAGGTCTGTAGTTTCAAATGCGACACTCTTGGTTGCATACAGCGGAATTTAGATGCATAATGTAATCACTTATATCGGATTATTTTACAATCTAACTACTGGTTGATAAGATACTTCTCTTTTTGCTCTATTGGATTCTCTCAGCATTTCTCATCTCTCTATAAACTGATGACTTCGTGGCCATAATTCTGAATCTTGTGACCTTTCTCTCTCTCTTAGATCCCAGCGCCCCCAACGTCCAGGTGACGCGAATGACTCTGGTGTGTGAGGCGGCGCCGGCCCCTCTGGTCCTTGACCTGACAGGTCAGTAGAGCAGACGTGGCAGTTTGGTCTGTGTGAGGCTGGAATCAGGACAGAACTCAGATCTTTTAGAGTGAAAACAGATCACTCATAGTTGACATCTGAAAGATTTTTTTTTTGTACCTGAATGCACAGAAGCCCAGATTCAGGCAGCTGCCTTTCCTTACAGCAGACACACTGGAAGAATTAGCTCACAGTAACATTAATTATGAACAGTAATCACTCCCATCCTTGTGTGCATATATAGACCAAATGACCTGCTGGGTCATTAGTCCGCTAATTAGTAATGACATGATTTCTGTGTAAGTGGGTTAATGAGCCATTTCCTGATGGCACTCCTGCTCTCCCTTGGTGGTCACACTGAGCCACAACAGAGCAGGAGGGCTGGGCTGGCTTGAGGCACTGTGCCACCTTGTGGTCAGTATCATTACTACAGGGTGACTGACTTTGCTTTTGAGAATGTAATCCCCCTTTCTCTGGTATAACTTCTATAAAAGTCCTATATCTTGACAGTCGTCACTCTCTTTGACTTTTCTTTTCATGCTGTGTTGCTGTCCCTGCCAGGAGACCTGGAGAACTTCAAGAAGAACCCATTTGTGCTGAAGGAGGGAGTCGAATACAGAATAAAGATCAACTTCAAGGTGAGAGAGTCTGGTCTTTGTCAAACCCAGGATTCCTCTCTGTTTGTTGTCGCAGACTGTTGGAGGCATGGAGATGTTACTGCAGCTGCAGTGAGCTATCTTTGTCATGGGAAACTGCTCAGCAGGATGTGACGCATGTTGCCTTTTTGCAGGTCAACAAGGATATTGTGTCAGGCCTGAAGTACATCCAGCAATCATTCAGGAAAGGAGTGAAGGGTAAGACGATGATTCCATTTAATCTCTGCAACTCCTCAGGTGGATTTTGACATGGAAATGTCAGCATCTGTTTCCATACAGTAGCTGACCTGTCCCCTCAGTAATAAGCAGCTCATGAGGCAGCATTTCTGGAATCTGGAATTGAGGATGTTTGTGATATCTTCAAGAAGCTTCTCACAGCTCCTTCTCTCTCTACCTCTCTAATGTGCAGTTGACAAGTCGGACTACATGGTCGGCAGCTACGGGCCCAGACCAGACGAGGAATACGAGTTCCTCACCACCATGGAGGAGTCGCCCAAAGGGATGCTGGCCCGCGGCACCTACCACATCAAGTCCAAGTTCACCGACGACGACAAACACGATCATCTCTCCTGGGAGTGGAGCCTCACTATCAAGAAAGACTGGAAAGACTGATTCCCCCCTCGCCATCGACGTCTTCCTCTGCTTCGTCCCTCTTTCTTTTTCTTGCTGTCATTCCATTATTTCTGTCTGGATCCATCTCTGGATTATGTGTTGATTTAAGCTTTTGCTCTCTCCGTCCACTGACACCCGCTCTCACAGTTTCCTTTTCTAAAACTCCGATCACTTCATCATTCCTCCCATTGTGACATTCATTTGTTTGCACCCGCCCTTCTGTTAAGTATTAAATCTTTAAAATGGAGAAAGCAAACAATGTGCACAGTCCAGATTATGCGGTTTGTTTATGAAAGAAAAATACGTTAAAAAAATACTGTCTGTTAACTGCTTTTGGAAAAGTGATGAGCTATGTGATTCCCTCTGCCCTTCGTCGCTTTCTTTTCTCCCCCCTTTGTTTTCTATTTTTCTGATTCTTTTGTACCGTGATCTGCCTTTGAAAGCATTGTACAGGAAGCAGTAGTGCTGTATGTACGTGGCCACTGTACGGTCATTGAGCAATCATTGCTGGACACAACTCTTGGACGCAGCCCTCCTAAAGCCTTTGAGCAGATTATTTGTACCAGGGTCTTGGTAAATTATTTGGAATTCAGGCCACCTCTTTTTCAAATGATTTAACACGCTACAAAGTCTGCTGAGAGAGAACGGAGGAAACAAAATTACCTCTAACCCCCTTGTGACCCCTTACTTTGGGTGTGGCTGCTCCTCTCCTGATCAGGGTATTTTGGCAGTTTTTTTAGCAGCCATGTGGCCTTAACAAAAACCCTTAGGAAGAAATAGACAACCTAGTTGAGCCATTTGCCTTCAGATTATATTTGCCAGACCATCATGTGAGCCTGTTTTTAACAATACTTGTAATACATGGACATCAGGACTAAGGTCTTTAACATCTTTATTTCAGGTTTGATGATTTGTAAAAAACCATTACATGTTGGTGTTGATCATACTGGCTCCATTTACAACCTCCTTCATTGCAGTACTTGTAGTTTTCTAAATATCAGTAACTCTTTAGATGGTTTACCACACTGTAAATATGAGTCCAGGTTGTACTAATAGCTTAATGTCACCCGGTGTCCTCTCTAGTCCCTGAGGCCATATTTCCAGTGTGTCTGAGGTGTTACCTTAGATCCTTCCTGAATCGAACACAAGGATGGTTAAACCACTCACCTCGTATTACTCAAGTTTTAAAATTACCAATGCTGACTGTGCCTCCGGTCTCTTACGACCACATGCTGCTCCTGCTGACTCGGTGGCACTCTGTGCTCAACATCAGTGAGGTGAAACGTTGTCTGTAATTGACTTCTGAACCAGCACGGAGACATCAGTCCCCAACCAGACATCGACGGGTGACACATCCTGCCATATAAAAATGTGTTCTTTTTTAAAAAAAAAAAAAAAACACTCCATAAGTATGTGAGTGAACTCTGTTTCCGCAGCTTCACTCAGCTGTCATGTGTCATGGACTGATGTTTCTCTCTGTGGGTTGGGTTTGACTCAATGTGTGCTACTTGTGTTACCTACAGTTTACTGATCTCCTGTGTTCACATTAAAGTGTTCAGACTGGGCCCCGCATGCGTCCTGTTGTCTTATTGCCTCCCTGAGCACTCAACAAACAAAGAACTTGGGTCGATACATTTCTCATTTTAATCAACAGAAAACATTTTAAATGGCTTACTACAAGAACACCTTTGACAATGGGCAGAACTGACACGATCAAACAAATCCCTGAAACCGAGATCCTTCCCCTGCAGCTTGTAACGCATGCTGTAAGAAAACACAGAGGCAGGTGTCATCTCCTTCACTGGGTAAGTTGTAATAAACCACGTAAGTAAACAAATCTCCATCAACCACTTGTGCACGGTACACTTTGGCAGCTGCCTTGAAGGATTTGCACCATCCAACAAATTCAAAATGCACACAAAACAGTCAAACATCACTGTTGCGTGTATAAGCAACTTCAAGCGGGTCAAAAGCTTGTGTGATTCAGTTTCTACCTGCTTTTAAAGACCAATTTAGCACTTAGTGTTTATTAGATACATGCTTCAAATGCTGTAAGTAGTTTCAAAGCCAGTGGCTGTTTTTTTTTTCTATGTTTTCCTATTAATTATTTGGCTTAATTATCGTTTTCCATAAATAAAAAATAAATGGTAATAGTTAAAGTCTCAGTTACAAATACCACATCACACACTAGACTGCCCTAAGACAGAAACTAAACCTTCCATTCTGATTATTTGTCTGTTACGGTCAGAAAAAGGCATTTCATCCAACATCGATGATCTGTCATCCATGTAGTGAAAAACATTTGGCAGCTTCAGATTAATCAGCTTCCTTCCTAGAGAGCAACAATATGCATTATTCATCACCCAACTCCATGACTACAGGCATCCACCCATTAGGTCATGAGAGGTCAAAATGTAAGACAAGAAGCCTTCAAAACAGTGAGGTAAATGAAGATAAATAAATCAAGTCACTGTTTTCAGTGCCTGTAGTATCAGTAGCTGTTATAATGAGCTCCAGCTCATTTGTTGGTCTTCCTGCTCTTGGTGGAGTTCATGTCACTCTTGGTCTTCTGCAAGCGGGAGAAGATCTCTTTGAACAGCGCCTTGTACTCCGGCGTGTTCTGGCTGAGCCGTTTGTCCACCTGCTCCACCTGCCTGCTGATCCCCTCCAGGGCCTCCGGGGTGGAGGGAGTTTGAGGGGGCGTGGGAGGGGTGGCAACGGCCCCCGATGTCGAAGGCCCAGGAGAGACCATGCTGTACTCCTTCATGGAGGGGTCTCTGGAGACAGGCCGCGAGGTCTGCACCCCAGCGTGGCACAGGCTCTCCTCGTGACGCCGGCACTTCCCCAGCAGCTCCTCATACTTCTCCAGCAGGGCGTGGTACTGCTCGTCCACCTCCCGCAGGATGGACATGCCACGTTTGCGCACGCCATTGGCATGGAGGGCGTAACTGCCCTGACGCCTGCCTGAGGCGTCGCGGGCTGAGATGGCATTCAGAGCTGTGTCGCTGCAGCTTTTCCTCACTGGGCCTCCCTGCTGCCCTGTGCCCCCCGCCTCTCCAGCACCTCCTTCACCTCCCTCCTCCAGCCCTATGCCCTCCTCTGGGGTGTCCATCTCAGGGCCGTTGTTGAGCAGCGTCTCCAGGCCGTCTTCCATGCCCCCAATCAGACACATCCTGGACTTCCTCAGCTGCTGCATCTCCTGGAGCTCCGCCTCGAGCTCCTGAACCCGCAGCTGGCAGCCCTCTGCTCCTAAGAGACGCTGTTCCAGGCGCTCAAACTCCTGCAGCACAGCAGCACACTCCCGCTCAGCGCTCTCCCTCTTGGACCTCTCAGTGGCCATGGCTGAGCGTAGGGAGGAGACGATGTCTCTCAGGCGCTCATTCTCCTCATCTGCTGGCTGGCTCTCAGCCAGGTCCACACTACCCGGGTTGGCCAACAGGAAACCATCCTCATACCTGACAAAAAGAAGTGTCGCATCACTAAGTGAATGAGGCATTATAAAACCTTATAAAAACCTGAATAAAAGAGTGGAGAAACATATATGCAGATGCTTCCGTGCACCAGGCCTCACTGAATGGTTTGGTGAGGATGAAAATGACGTGAATAAAATGCTGCAACCTTTACAGTCACCAGATCTCAATCTAGTTTCACACCTATGGAAGACTTTGAACCAACGTGTAAGACAATGCTCTCCACCACCATCTCCATTAGACCAAATTACATAATATATAATCTTGTATCTTCAAATCTATTTAGTGATGTATTTGGTCTGGCTATGTTTGTTTTTCTTTCTATCTGCTGTACTCAGGTCTCTCTTGCAAAAGAGATCTTGATCTCAATGAGATTACCTGATTAAATAAAGGTGGTGTATACAAATGAGGGAATATCTTGTGGAGGAGTGGTGTTCATCCCTCCAATAGAGCTCCGCAGACTTGGCAAGGAGCGCTGAAGCTGTTCTGGAGGTTCATGGTGGCGTGACTCCATGCTAAGACACTTCATGTTGGTTTTTCCTTTAATTTGTCACCCATCTGTAGATTATAGCAATGACTGTAGCAGCAACTACAGAAATAGTGAAGTTGAGAAAAAATGTTCGGTGATGGCTCACCAAACTGTGTAACAGATAGGTAAATAAGTTGTAAAATCTTCATTTTATGCCTTTTATTCCGATTATTAATTATTGTCACAGACCATATAAAACCTAAAAAAAAACCATTTAGATACTAATGTAATGCTCTATGTTTGTTATCTAAATGGCACAGGGAAAACACTGTATCTATAAATAAACTGTGTTCTTGAGTTTTCTTGTCCTTTTAAACTAATGAGCTGGTTTAATAGATTCAGTTTTGATTAAATACATTTAAATATGTCATTTAAAGGTAGTTTAACCACATCAAATCATGTGATTTGAGTCTGAGGCTACAGAGACGACAGTTACTGCTACTCTACTGCTAGGTGAGTTAGCTTTTAGCAGGACTAGTTTATCTGGTGTTACTTTTTTCTCTACATTATGATTTAAGATTTAAATATTGCCTTATTTATGCACTATTACAAACTACAAACTACTAAATTACTAATGTTTTGGGGCATCAAAATTGTTTTTTCAATTTCTGGAAACAAGAAAAATTGGGTAAATTAGCTTTAACTAACTTTAACTTTTTACCTCTGTTTTCTAGTTCTTATGAATTTCAATGCTGTTTTCCTCTTAAAAACATTTCATGGTATAATAATTTCTATGATAAAGTAAGACGTAAGCTTCTGGTCTTATTCTGTTCAATTTGGAGTTGGACTTGGAGTTCTGGCTTTGTAGGGCAGAACAGTCTAATTACTGGAGAATCACTTTAATCAACCCACCAGGGAGAATAATCAGTTCATCTGTATTGTGTGCAGCATTAGCAACATACTAATCTGTGTGAACAAGATAAGAGACAACAAAACCTGACTGCAGAGTGTGGATGTGTCCTGGGAGTGACTTTCTCAAAGTCACGTGCCTTTTTGTACAGTAGAAAGCAAACTCCTAACAGTTAGTGACCTTGGCGCAGTGCAGAGCTCTTTGAGGCAGGGGAAGGAGTGGACGGTCTTGCGCCGTTCCTTCTTCTCTCTGCGGACCCTCAGCTCCTCCAGCGTTCGCAGCTCCTCCACCCGAGCTGTCAGGCTGTCCACCTGACTCTGCAAGGTCTCCATGGTGCCCATCAACCTGTGCACACACACAAGTGTTTGTTCAGTGCTTGTTACGTCATTATTAAGGTGACTTAACTCTTTCTTTGCTCAGCATGCTGTTCTCCTAAAGCCACAGTGAGTCACTGTTTCAAAATAAAGAATGTGAAGGAGTATATTTAGAGAGAACAGAGGTGCCATTGAAAACTCTTTAGCCTTCAGACCACTAATATGATTTGTAAAGAACTTTGATCCCTGATTATGATTATGAAATTGCAAAAGAGACTAAAAGTGCAAAGTGCTCTATAGTTGCTCAGGTAAAGGGGTGTCCTGTAAACACATTGCAACGTCAGTAAAAAGGTAAATTACAAAGCTACTTCCTGATATTTTGATGCATCATTGTACCAGCCTCCAGTTGGTCTACCCTTGTTTACTGTATGTGATGATGACGAGGGTGATCTGGGACGTCGTTCTTGTTACAGACATGTTTTTACAGTGTATGATTTCTGGTACATTGTGTCCTAAAATAGCAGAGCATAAGATCATTAAAGTCTCAGACACTGTCAGCCAGCAGCTGTTTGATCACCTGTCTATTTTCTGCTGCGAGGCCTTGCTCTCCAGCACCAGTTTCTCATTGGTAATCTCCAGCTCTCTGGCAGTCACATCCAGCTGCTCATACACCTTCGCGTGCTGCTCGTTCATCTCCCTCAACATTTCCAACTGCTTGGACAGGTACTGCAAGGGAGACAAGTTTAATATTAAAATGAGTTAATAAGTGACCAAATACAGTGGTGGCCAAAATTATTAGAACACTTGACATATTTAAGAGGTTTCAGTTGTTTTTGTTGAATTGGCCATTAAAATACCCATAAAACTAATTAAATATCTACAAAGTCATCATTATGCTCTATAAACCATAGAATAGAGCCATCATAAGGAGATTTAGGTCATTTTCCTTACAAAAAACAAGCTAGGCCTATTTCACTGTCAATGTCACACAATCATGGTCCTTCACAGAAGAAGCCAAATTACTTGTGTAATCATTGTCAGGTGTGATCGTGGCTAAATTGATGGTGATGCAAGAGTCTTAGGAAACAGCTGTGTGATTCTTTTGAATGTACAAGGCCTATCCTGCTCATTAAGTGATTGGTAACATCAGGGTTTTGTCACTGAGGCCACACCACCAATTGGTATAAATTCAAAGCCTCTAGAAGTAGTCTTGAAGCACATGTTGCTCTTTGAACATGGCTAAGGCGAAGAAGGAGCTAACG
>NTHP01000142.1:453625-464999 GCA_003416845.1 Oplegnathus fasciatus | reverse complement strand
CACACACACACACACTCGTACCATCAGTCACTGAGCGGGAAATTCATCTTAAGATTGGATATGAAACAGACACTTACCTCTGCTGTTACAGGTGCTTTAGCTTCTTCCTCGGGTTTGCTTTGTGTGTGTGAGAGAAAATAAAGTTAAGAGTTGAGAGAAGGAGACTTTCCCATCATTTAAAATGCTGCATTTAGGGTTTCTTACTCTGTAGTGGACTCTTTAGATGTGTCTTGAACCTGCTCCAGCTCCATCGTTTCCGTTTTATGGGTTTCCTCCTCTTCCTCATCAGTTACAACGATTACTTCTTCTTTACTTTCGTCTTGGATCACGTCCTGAGTCTCTGAGTCCACAGGACTGGTCTCCACAGCTTCCACAGTGACAGGCGAGTGCTCCTGCTGGTTATTGTTTTCTTGAGGGACCACCGCGGTAGCATGAGATAACGTAGCATCAAGTCCCTTCGGCGTCTCCTCCTCCTCCTCCTGGCTTTGCTCCGCTGTTTGTTTCTTTGCAAAGTACTGGGAAATGTTGCGAGAACTCTTTGCCGCTTCCGCCAGTTTCTGCTGCTTCTTGCTCATGGCTCTGCCTGCCTTCGTCGGGCTGCTCAGGGAGGTGGCGATGGCATTTGCTCTGGCTCTGATGGACGACGTTGCGGCCGAAGACACGTCCGTGTTTGACTCTCCGAGGCCTCCTGGGCTGTCGTTGTAAAATCCGCCGCTCTCTGTCCCTTTGTTAGACACAGCGTCCAACATGGAGGGCTTCAGCAGATCCTTGGCGGTCATGAAGGGGTTGGATGAGCCCCTCTGGCCTGCCCCTACCCTCTTACGCTTCATCTGGAGGAAAAAAAAGAATACATGTTTATATCTGATTAGTCTGCAGCCACAATAACGGCTTGTAAAGTAGGTGAAGCAAGTGTGCATTAAAGTGAATCTTACTGAGTAGATCTCAGATGCAGATGTGAACCCCTGCAGCTCCTCAGAAAAGGAGGAAGAAGAAGACGCTTCCTCTTTGAGTTTTGATTCACTGCTGCTGTTGGTCTTGTCACTTTCTCCTCCAGTTGAAGCCGTTTTCTTCATCTCCGACACCTTTAATGTGAAAGAGTTCAGGAACATATCATCCCAATCTTACTGTATGCTACCAACGATGCTGCGACAGCCAGAAGTAGTAGTCAGTAGTTACCTTCTTTAGGACTGCAGCTTTGTACAAGTTGGACGACTTGCTGCTCTTGAAGACCTCGTGTTCGATGTCCACCGCTAAAGACAGGTTGTCGTCACAGCTGAGAGAAGACATGAAAGACAATTTAGAGCGACATTCCTGCAGAAAATTAACTATGTATGTGAATGATGTTTGAAGCATGTGTCTGCATAATTACTTGAAAGCGTCTTCTGCCCCCTGGTGGCCATATAATGCCTCCTGAATGAGGCACAGGCAGTGCTCTCTGGCCTGAAATGGATTAGAATAGTATAAGATTCTTTCAATTTAATGATAAACCAATAAAAACTAAAATTGTCAAGTGTCCAGAAAGATCAATGCTACAGGTATTAATAACAGAAGAACCATATTTTCTTTTATTCCAGTAGGAACACGTCATTTGAGAGAAAAGCTTGCAGGACTGAAACTTTCTGCAATTCCACATCAAAACTAAAAGAAGTAAAATTCCTACACTTTCAGCTCATACTGCCCACATTTCCATCTACCACAGTCTCATTCTTTGCTTTCCAGGTGCTGTATACACTCTGTTATGGTGTTGCTCTGTTGAAACGTCTCCCTTCACATCTCATGACACACATGCGTCAGTGAATTCCCAGAGACGTGTTAATGAATGCAGCAGGTGTGAGGAATGTGTTCGCAGCATTCAAGAGCTGCGTTGTACCTTCACAGTGAGCCTGGGGATCCTCTGGCTGCTGGCCTCTCTGAGTGGGCAGTCAGCATCTGCACAGTGGGATACACCGGTTACATGTCAGCACATATCAAGCCTGGATATTCATTCATAATTATTTCATCCTTTAATTGATATTACCTGGGGGAACAAAGTCTTCCCTCTGACTGTCACTTCCCTAAAGAAACATGAGCACAGATAGAAGTTCATTCACTCAAACAAAGTCACTTCCGATCAAAGTACATCTGATAAGGTGATGGATTGTTTTAGAGAAGTGACACACTTCCTCCATCTCTGCAGCATTACCACTCACCTCCTGCCATGTGATTCAATATCTACATCCACGCTTAACCCTTACACCACCAAATGACCCATTTGAATTCATCTTTTGTGCAGTGCCCCCAGTGGCTTAGGTTTTAAGACACGCCGACCAAGAACAGCAACATCCCCGTTCAGCTCGGGGCCTTTGTTGTTTCTCTCTCTCCTTCATTACCTGTCATCTTTCTATTGGCACCATCCGATACAAGGCACAAAATGCCCCCAAAATAGTGAAATAAATAAAACCATACTGAGTTTGAAACAGACCCTTTGTCAGCTTTCACAGCAGGAAAAAAAAGTATTGTCCATACAGCATACTCTTAATCCACTTTACAGAATTATCTATCGCCACCTGTCCAACTATTTGCTCAGTATGTTCCAAACAGTCATATTTTACTCAACACACGGTTCAGGTCATCTTTCAAACCTTCATGGGATTAGCATTTGATTTCCAAAATGTGATTTTAGGGTGGAATATCGCTTTAACCTGGTAGATCGATTAGAGATTTAAATGAACCGTGTGGGATCAGGGCGACTATGGCCTCCTTTCCATCACCACACCTCCTAATCTCTTATTTGTAGTTTCTGTCTACTATTTTACAGTCATGACATTCCTGTTTTTATTGATGCTGTGTTGTAAACTGGACAAGCTCCTCTTGGACCTGCAGAGGAATTGTTATTGTTTTACTTCAATTCCACCGAACATGTGGGAGCGATTTACCACAATCCTCACTTAGAGGGGCCTCAACAGCCCCTGCCTTCCTGCTGCCAGCAGCTGGCGAACAGATGTGCAAAGACGCAACACAAACACCGCATGGAGTTGTTTGTGTAGCTATAGAAAACATACATTTCTAAAACGAGTGTGTGTGTGTGTGTGTGTGTTGATGATTAGGATTCACCTTCCGCAGGTTCATCTGCTTCTTGAACATGTCAGAAAACTCCTTTTTCCTCTTTGTGCCGTCATCTTCACCACTACCTGCCTCCTCCTCATCATACCTGCAAGGTGTGATGCCAGCGTCAATCTACAGGTTCACCGCTGCTTTATGTTACAAAAGTAAATCCAAGAGGGACAAATCAAACATTTCAGACAGTAAAGTTGTCCTGCCTTTCAAAGCCGTAGCCCTTCTTTCCTCCTTCATAAAGGCCCGGCTGGAAACCGAACGGTCCTTTGGGGTCTTTGCTCTGAGCTTCGGTCTTGGTGCTGAGGGCAGCCGCCCTCTCCAGCTGGGCTCGCACAACTTTGGGGTTGCAACAGTAGTCACAGGCACGTGCACAGTTTGGCGTCTTGTCTCCAAAGAACTTGGAGATGGTGGCATGGCGACAACTGGTGGGAAGATAAGAGACACTTCTTATTAAAATGTAAATGCATCAAGGATAGGTCATGACACAGCTCCTACAAGTTAGAATACATTGGCAGAATAGATGCGAGACAGTCGGAAGTCGGTTACATATTGCAGTCTGCATTTAAAAGGTGAAGCCTGATGACGTTTTTGAGCACACAGCAAACATCTCTCCATCATACACAGACCGTCTAATGCATCATTGATCTATTAGCTGTTATGTAACCATCACACATGACCATGATCAATGTTTCTGTTATGAAATAAGTCAAACAGGGTTCCTCTGTCACATCAAATAAAACACACAGTTTTCTGACAACCACAAATCTAAAGCTAATAGACACGGAGCTATTAGCCTTTTCTTCATGTACTGACAACAAGAATGCACTAGAGCAAATTAAATCGTGATTTGGGAAGTCTTTATTTTCCTATAATTTCAGGGTGTTTGGACACAATACTTCTATTCATTTCTAACAAGAGCTCATCTTCTTCCTGCATTTTATGTTTATTATTAAAACCCCAGATTTAGATGTGATAGGTGCCATTTTCTTTTATAAAAAAAGGCCTCACACTTCTATATCAGATCCAGCATTATGTAACAGCCGATATTCACACAACCGAACACACATAAGAGTCTGTTTGGGAAACAGCCCATTAGACGAGCCACTTCAACAACATACCAACTACCTTGCTGGAAATGGAAAGGCTGTCCCCACAGCTATGAAAGAGAGGGGAGCAGTTTCACCAAAAGGAGGTGGGGAAAGACAGAGAGGCACACAAAGACTCTGTGAAGTCACTCCCAGCGAGGACTGCTAAAGAGAAAACTGCCTTGGAGGCAGACAAACTAAAGTCAGGCACAGCAGACAACTACTCTGTGTCTCTACCAAAAACCACGAAGAAGAAGAGAAGAGCAACAAACCTGAGGACCAAATGAGATTTGTGTGTTTTTTTTGTGTGTCATCTCACTTTTCCTCCACTCCACGTGCAGAGTATCACCAGTACCTGAGGACTCATCCCTCCTAACCTTAATCTCGACCTGACTGCTAATCTCTGTCTGCTAGTCTGAGGACTCCTCCTCTTCTGGAGTTACCTGTCGTCTCCTTCTCATCGACCGGGCTGCTTACTTCTGCTCTGTCTTTTTTTTTTTGCCAGTCAGTCTGGGCTTGGCTGAGTGTGTGAAAACAACAAAGACTCTGACAGGTAAGTGGCTTTCACTGTGAGTGTGTCTGTATTTGAGAGGCAAAGCACCTGAGAAACACTCCAGGTTGAGAAGAATGTGAAGAATGTGTTCAAAAATACTAAAGACTTGTGAGGTGCAGACATACACTGGGATGTTAAAGTAGCCTGCTTTAAAATAAGGATGTAGGGTAAGTCTGTAGCTACACCAGTAGCATTTTTAACAGCTGTTTCTCACAGTTTGAACACTATCTGTAAATGATAATGCTCATCATTAAACCTCACACAGAGTTAATGGGGAAAAGTCAGAATTGGGTAAGATAATGAAAACAGAAAAGTCAGATTATCCATATTTTTGTCTACAGTTTAAAATGATTTAAAGTATGAATTTAATATGTAAAAAAATGTAAACAAACAGCAAGAAACTAACTTATCAGTCAGGGTGATCTGCCACACTAGCTAATTAACTAGGCATATTTCTGAAGTGACAACAGCCTCGGGGTTACTATCTGCTTGAAATCTAAAGCTACACTTTAAAACACTCTTTCGTGCAAATTCTGCTGTACTAAAACTGGCACAAAGTGGCTGCTTCAGTGTAGAAATTGCATGAATACATTCAGTAGCACTCAGCTGCCAGTGTATTAGGTATGCAGTATTACTGGATACAGAAGCCCTGCAATAAATCTTATCTTCATGAAGGTTACAATATTCAACTTGTGTCTAAACTGGTTTATAAAGGTGCTGATGCAGCCTTATCGTCACTTTGTTTACCAGCCTTTTGCTAGGACAGACTGACAGGTGTATTAGGACACTAGGTACACACAAGTACTGCAGCACAGTACAATAGCATTAATATTTTGGGGACCAAATAACATAAAGATCTTAAAGGAATATTTTGATGTTAGAGGAATATTTTTGACATTTTTGTGAATTTCACTTAGCTAATAGCACAAAGACCGGAAGCAGGGAAACAGCTAGCTTGACTATCAAAAGGTAACAAAATCCACCTACCAGCACCTCTAAAGCTCAATAACTAACACGTTTTATCTTGCTTATTTAGTCTGTACAAAAAACTAAGTGTAAAAAGGACAATGTCCCGCTTTACAGTGGGTTACGTGACGGACTATTTCTTGGCCGGGACCAGTTGCCAGGCAAACAGTGGAGACTCCAGGAAGTTTCAGTTCCCTGCCATGAAATAGTCAGACCCACAGCTTAATCCACTGTAAAACGGAGAAGTGTCGTTTGTTACATTTCGTTTGTTGTTCAGTTGAACAAACAAGTCGGATTTTGTAACATTTTGACAGAGCCAGGCTAGCTGTTTCCCCCTGTTTCCAGTCTTTGTGCTAAGCTAAGCTAGCCTGCGTCAGACAGTGGTATCAATCTTCTCATGTTACTCTCGACAAGAACTATATATTCTATTATACAGTGTTTGTTTAATTTTCTAATGTTTTCTAATGCAATCCAATACAACATACTGTGGCTTCCAAAACCAGCAGAGAGCTGTACCCACAGACACAGTCACACCCAGTGCCATTTCATTCACTGTAGAGCACAATAACACAGTCAACAGTAAATCACATATAACCTGACACTTGAACACCACCCATTAAAAACACATGACAATCTGTACACATTAAACACAACTAGGCAGATGTCAGGCGAGCTTTCTGTTCAAGAGTTGAACACAGATGAACTCTGTTTTTTCCTCCTTTTGTTACGTTGTCTTACAGACAGAGGGTTAACCTGTCAGTTATGCTGAATACCCTAAACCACCAGCACCACCCCCTGTATCATTACCCTGGTAAACAGACTCCCTCTCAGACTCACATTCAGCTAGAAAAACCACATGCTTTACACCTGCGCACTCCCAGGCAGTAAAACTCCTGCATTTCTTCCTCACTGTAACCCTCTTACTTTCTCTCAAAAAACGCACTCAACCGTGTCCATAGATAAAAAGCTGAATGTTATGTGCTTGTGTCAACACAGCATCGTCTCACCCACTCAGGGTGTCGCTAACAAGCAACAGGAGTTACATCCTGATGACACTGAACGCAGGCAAATAAATGAGACGCTGTGTTAAACAAATTCAAGCGTGACCTTTTCACTGTCAACGCTTCCGCCTCATTTCTGCCTCACTAGGATGGATGCCAGAGAGGAGACGCTGAACCTCCTGAACAAGATATGGGTCAAACTGCAGGGTCTGCCCAACGCCTCCCCTGTAGAGCTGGGAGCTTTCTTTGTCCTCTTAACCTTCATGTGTGAGTCTCCGCTGTCTATTATGACTCATTTCTGTATCTTTTTTTAAAAGATTGAGCTGGTCATGATGCTGTTTTTATTTGCTCCTCCCACAGTGGTGGTCCTGCTCATGACAGTGCTGACCTGCGCGACCTGCTGCTGCTGCTGCTGTCGCAAGACCAAGATGAAGGGAGCGGAGATTTGAGCAAATGTCCCCCACACAAGGAGACTTAACAGGACGTGGCGCAAAACGTCCTTGCAAAACAACAAAAACGGGCAGAGTGACTGAAAACTGAGAGTCAAGGTCATATAACGAATACATTCGAGACATTTCGGCAAGCGACGGAGCCTCATACAGGGTGTGTTCAGCGGCACAAGAGGAGCCAAACCCTTGAACAACAAAGCACCTGACAAACACAGAGAAGGATGTCCTGACCGGCTGCCAAACACACCCGTTAAAGCTGCCAGGTTTTCAGGAGAATCTACATTCCTTTGGGCATCCCTGCGCTGTACAGGGAAACAACTATGCCTCTGACGTGAGGAAAAGGCAGGGCCGACCCAAAGTATCTTTAATAAAACATGGAGTATGAGCTATAAAAATATGCAGAATCATCAACAGAGAGTCAGAAACAAACAGGAAAGCCAAATTGGTTTGTTAATGTTTTCTAAACTATGAGTCACTCTTAAGGAATGAGAATTGGCAGTCAGACTAAGAGTTAGGTAAGATCCACCTGAGCTGTTCTCAAACCTGAATGTGTTCCTCGACGTACTTCACAACAAAGCCTAAAAGAGAGATCAAGTCTGCCCTCTGCTGTACACAAACTGAAATGATTTTATTTTGAAAAGCACAGCACGCATGTAATGATAGTTGTGTTTCATATATAAAACTGCATGTTATATATGTGCAAAGGGTGAAGACGTTATGTAATGATGTGATACTTTGACTTTGTATGCAATAAACAAGAAGTGACTTGCATGGGTGTGTTCACCGAGCGCTTTACTTACGCTTCTTGCACACAGAATGACACCATGGCTTCAAAGTCTGTAATGGCCGTTTTGTCTGTCTCCTTTGCAGAGCCACGTTTCTCCTGTAGGCAAGTTCACAAAATGTTCACAAAATGTTCACAAACCTTGAATCAATGCTGAGTTTTACTTATAGGAGCTCCTCACGTTTTGAGCTCTCTGTTATTGTGCCGACCTGTCTGCGGGAAACCTCCTGCCGGATGAGGAAGTTAAGTTGCTCCTTATCTTTCGGGGAGTAGTACGTGCGACAGGAGGAGGGCAGTCCATCTCTCCCAGCTCGTCCAGACTCTTGGTAGTAACTGGCCAGGGACTTCGCCAGGTTCCAGTGAGCTACAAACCTGCAGGATTAACAAAAACATGAGCACAAGCTAACTTTAAAGGTCCTGCATGAAACAATTTACACGTATTAATCGTTTTTTGTTGTCAATGTGTGAATGGATTGCAACATAACTTCAAAAATGAGACCTTCACCGACTTTCTCGCTTGCCTGTAACAGCCTGTGGACTGATTTCTATGTAAAGGACTCGAGACGGTTTTTCCAGTAAAATCCAACAGATGTGACATTTTCCACGCTCCCGAGTGCCTTTGCTCTCTTCAGCTCCCTGCAGCGCCAACAGTGTGCAACACTAGCTAACGTTAGCTTCATATTTAAACAGATATAATTTTAAAGTGACACAATAGATATCTATGTCTGCCTTATTTATGCCTAATTTAGATGACGTTATTTTGAGTGTTGATGGAGCAGCTACAATGTCAGCATAGCCCTGATCAATCCGAAAGTTGTTTGCTTGTCGTCTTGTGGACAGACCTGACAGAGCATGAATTCTGACTTTTTACAAATCGGCATCATGATGTAGTTATTTCGGCATCCTTTTGATCCGTTTATTGCAATTAAATCACAGCAAAATCTGTTTATTTTGGGATCATACCGCTGTAGTAGGTGGAGTCCACTAACGTCAACAAACGACCAGCACACACCACAACACAGACTCCAACACAAACTCACGTAAGCACAGAAAAACAAAAGTTTTATCTAGTGAAGCCCGTCTGGCAAAACGGGAATGTGACCAATGTCGGGGGAAAACTCGGGTCAACATATTATGCTGAAACGTTAGCGCATCGATTCAGCGAAATGAGAGTTCTGATGGAAACTACCACATCAATAATGAAGTGATTGATAAAGCTGGCTAGCAAGTTATCAACATGATGCCTGTGAATCACATTCAGTCTCGTGTGTCACGTCACTGTTTTGGCCAATGCTCGCTCGGGCCTACGGAGAGGGAGCACACACGCAAGTAACAGGATGCTGACTGCAGTTGGCTTAGCGGCCACTGGTGTCATTGTTAACAAGAATTTTCTGAATGTTACATACAGGACCTTTAATTCTGCAGCCAATGCAAAATAATACAGCGAAACCCCATTTTCTCACCTGACACTGGCCTTGTCTACTCCCATACCAAAGCTGATGGTGGCTACAATAACCAGCACCTTCCCCTGCATCCACTCGTTCTGCACCTCTGTGCGATCTCCTGCCTTCAGACCTGCAGTATGAAAGAAGAAGTCAAGCTTTTGAGGCCAGATCTTGGTGTTTCAAATCCTGTAACATACATGGAGGAAAAAAGGCTTACCTGCATGATAAGGCTTGGCCAAGACTCCAAGCTTGGTCAGCTGGTGAGCCACAGTTTCACAGCCTTCCCTGGTTCGACAGTACACAATCCCACAGCCCTGTTCACAAATATTACACAGGTTAAAGAAACCAGGGTTCTTATACTCATATTCAGGAGAAAATATCAGCTAATATCTGTTAATCACAGACTGATTGGTATCTGCCTACATGAAAGGTGATATGCAAACAAGAATCTTAAAAATGAGGCTGGTACCAATGTCGATATCTGAGAGAAATTTTGAAAATTCATATAATTATATATCTAAATGATCTTAAACATTTGACATTTCTGTACTGCAATTTCTTGTTGCGTAGCAACCGGCATATAAACCAATATCCATGTATCCACAATAATCTAATATTGGTTGATAACTTGGCCAAGCCAATTTATCAGTCAGGCTCCACTCTGGATATAACTATCTACAATAACCTGCAGCATGTGAGCTTGCAGAGAAAAGCATCACAGATGGGCAGATGTTGACGTAAACTATTTTATTGTTCGACTGTAAAATGCCGTGCCTCCAGCACGTACACATCTTTGGCACAACTTTTTGAGTTGAATTTGAGGGAAATTCAAAGGCTCAAAACTGTCATGGTGTGAGACGTGACACCAGAGAATTTATGTTTAAATCCATCTCATTAAAACTGCTCCGATTTCAAAGCTCACATTAGAAGAACAAATTCAGAGAGCTGGGACCTTATTTGGGTGCTATGTTTTCTTGGAAAGATTACACCCAATATCATAAATACTAATACTTCAGCTTATCAGAGATATATCGGTGAGAAGAAATTGCAGTAGGGAAATAAAGATATGTTTGAGGTAATTTAGAAACAGCACTGAAAAAGTTGAGTCAAGCTCAATGCAGACCATACAGTAGTGCCTTACAATACAGTACAAACTGTATTGTAAGGCATCCTTATTAAAAAAGTGTTTTGGTTATGTGTTTCTGTACAAAACCAAATATAAGCTGATATATCATTATTGGATATTTAAAACTGTCATATAATATATACAGACGGGTGACAAATTGAAGGAAAAACCTCAATAAATGAGTGGCTTCAGGAGCTTCAGTCACAAAGACTGCTCAACTGGCTCGTGTTTCAATAGGAACAGTGACCTAAGTGACATCAGCATTTAGATCTATGGGACAGAAATCAGTAAATAGGGTCGGAAACTGTGGTCGACAGTGCACATTTGATGAGCGTGATGCTCGTGCATTAGTGCAATATGTAAGGAAAAGCCGAAGAGCAACTCTTCCTCAGGTGACTGAGAATGTCAATGCAGGACATGATCAGACCATCAGTAAGAACAGTCCATTGATAACTACATAGAGAGGGATATTATAGGAGGGCTGCAGTGCATAAACCCCTCAGTACAAAGATGAATGCACATTTGAGATTTCAGTGTGTAAAAACCAACCAGGCACTGGTCTACAGAGATGTGGAAAAAAGTGATGTGGTCAGATGAGTCATCCTTCACCATATTCTCCACAAGTGGGCGAGTGCATGTGTGGCGTACACCAAGAGAGCGGTACAGGCCTGAATGCTTGACCCCTACAGTGAGGGGATCTGGTGGCTCTGTTATGCTGTGGGGGGCATTTTGCTGGCGTGGTTTGGGTCCACTTGTCCCCTTAGAGGGAAGGGTCACTGCAAATCAATACAAAGTTGTTTTGAGTGATCACCTTTATCCTATGATGAAACATTTCTATCCTGATGGGAGTGGTCTCTTCCAGGATGACA
>NTHP01000142.1:324441-453562 GCA_003416845.1 Oplegnathus fasciatus | reverse complement strand
GCCCCCATCCACAGGGCACGAGGGGTCACTGAATGGTTTGATGAGTATGAAAATGATGTGAATCACATGCTATGGCCTTCACAGTCACCAGATCTCAACCCAATTGAACACCTATGGGAGATTTTGGACCGACGTGTTAGACAGCGCTCTCCACCACCATCATCAAAACACCAAATGAGGGAATATCTTTTGGAAGAATGGTGTTCATCCCTCCAGTAGAGTTCAGAGACTTGGAGAATCAATGCCAAGGCGCATTGAAGCTGTTCTGGCAGCATGTGGTGGCCCAACACCTTACTGAGACACTTTATGTTGGTTTTTCCTTTAATTTGTCGCCCGTCTGTATATCAGTATTGCCCTCAAAAATATAGTATCAGTCTGGCTCAAGTAAAACTCAAGAATCATTAAGGCTTTATTATATTTTGCTTTTGCAAGAATATTCAGATATTTCTGTTTCTATCCTCTCAAACCAGCTGTTCTTTGTCTACCGCTCTAATATGATTTTAATAGACATGTTAAAAACATAGATGAATTAGGGCTTGCAGCTGGTGATCTATCAGTCAGAGAAAAGGAGTAGTTCCACACAAACAATCCCACCTCCTCACAGTCTACCAACCTGTGCATTAGACCCGCTGTCCAGTGCCAGCGCCTTCTTAATGAAGGCGTGGAGGTGGACGTAGGGGTTTGGCAGCAGCTCCCTGAAGATCACATCATAGTGCAAGTTACTGCGGAAGACAGGTGTGACAAAAGACATCGGCGAGCGCAGCCTCAGGGACTGAACAATGTCCTCCTGCACATTCTTGGGCGCTGTGGCCGTCAGGGCCAGACAGGGAACCCCCGGCAAGCGAGCACGCAGCTCGCCCAGTTTGAGGTAGTCTGGCCTGAAATCGTGTCCCCACTGGGAGACGCAGTGAGCCTCATCCACAGCCAGGTAAGACAGCAGGCCGCGGGAGCACAGGCCCGTCAGGCAGGGCTGGAAGGAGGGCGAGGCCACCATCTCTGGAGTGATGTAGAGCAGCTTCAGCTTGGGGCTGCTGCTCCCTAAGTCAGCCAGGATCAGGCGGCGCTCACCTGCTGGGAGCTTGGAGTTGATGGAGCAGGCGGGGATGTTCAGACTCTTCAGGCGGTCCACTTGGTCCTGGGGAGAAACACAGGAAGGGGTTAACACACGACTGAGACTACACAGTAAATAAAGACTTTGCTTTGGAGCAGTCCAAGCAGACACTGACCTGAATGAGAGCGATTAGAGGGGATATAACCAGAGTGATGCCCTCAGCCATGACTGCAGGCAGCTGGTAGCAGAGAGACTTTCCTGCTCCAGTGGGCATGCACACAAACACGTCCCTGTCACCTGCAGGAGGACACCAGTCACAGACATCATCTCTCTCTGACAGCTCTAACTGTGAGACATCTTTCAAATTGAGCCTCGTATCTAAACACTAAAGGAAAACGTAAGTTAAGTTCGCCTGTTGCTACGAGCCAGCTAACGTCTGCTAACGAGCACAAAGTACCACAGCAGGTAAACACAGACTCACCTCTGACCACCGCTTTGACCACATCTTCCTGTAGCTTAGACCTGAAGCTGTCAAACCCAAAGTGGGCTTTTAAAGCCGGTTTTAAAGTTGTTGTTGTTGTTGCCATCGTCTGTGAGCACTCATATAGAGACCTCTCTGGCGCCGTCGCACTCCTGTGACGTCATTACAGTCGTGGAAAAACTGAAAATAAAGTTTTTAAAATCCTGAGTTTATTGATGTCATGTCATGTATCCATAAAGTCTATTTAACTTTGTGTATCATTATGGTAGAAACTGTTGCCACGTGTTCTTATTATATATATATTATATATTATATATTATATATTATATATTATATATTTTGCAACAGTGTATTAGAGCTCTCTGATTGGTCCAGCTGGTACACGCCCTCCACAGCTGCTGGACACATCCGGTCAAAAGTATATGGAATACCAAGCTATAGGAATACTCCATTACAAGTAAGTTATGAACTCAAAATTTCAAGTAAAAGTAATAAAGTATTATCAACAATTTGTCCTTAAAATTTTAAAAGTAAAAGGACTCATTACATTAGTGGATTATGAGGTGGTCACTGTTTTTCAACTGCTTTATATACTGTTTAATCTATATCAGAGGTTTTCAAAGTGGGAGGTGGGCCTCCTCAGGGGGGCTCCAAACAGTTTCAGGTGAGGCTCAGTGAATGGAACTGAAAAAATATTACATTAGTTATCAAAAGGAGATCACATAGAAAAGCCTAAAGGTGTGTGATTAGGTTAAAGAGATAGACATACAGTAGTTTTGGGGAATTTTACTGTTTTTCACACTCTCCCAGAGTCAGAAACTAATAAATGCCTCAGGACAGACCTTTTTTATGTATTTGGTGTAGTCTGAAGTTATGTCAAACAGCAATATTAGGCTATCTTGGCTCAATTGCTGAGTGTCCATGGGATCAGATAACATAATCATGATCCCATAGGCATCCGCACTGTCAGAAATAATGTGCTTAATTTGTACGTTTAGGTGTACAACGGCTTGTCACTGGGGCAGTACCCTCCTAAGGTACAGCTGTTGTACCTTTGACATTGGGTACTTATTTGTACCCTCAGGTGTAAACAAATTCACTTTCTTCTGATTTGTTTGTCTGAAAAAATATCATTTTATTGCCAGAATGTTGCTCATGAAAAACGGGTCCAGTGTTTAATTCAGTGGGAATCAGTCACATATCTGTACTCAGGATTCAGCACCTTCCACTTTTTTTATTTCTTTTATTTCAAGGCTACGCAACTATAACCTACAAGTTAAAAAAAATACCTTAAACAAATAAGGAAACAGTAAAACCTTAAAATCTAAAAGTAAAATGAATATTTTACCTAACCTTTTTTGGTATTTGGCCTAACACACACACTGTCTCCTGATATATGTACCTTAACATTTAGACAAAACGGTACATATATGTACCTTTTACTGCTTGGGGACACACATGTGCCTTTTTGCCCTCAAAAAGGTACATATGGTTACCTTGAGGTCCAATAATTAGCCCTAGGGGGTACACTAGTGTAGCTTGTACCTTGGGGGACAGAAACTGTATCCCTATTTCTGAGAGTGCAGGAATTGGGTGAAACTAAACAGGTAAACTAAGAGGGGGCACCTTTTTCCAAGCTTTGTCCGAGGGGAGGCCCACAGTCTCAGACTTTGAAAAGCCATGGTTTATATTTAAAAAAAATCATTATATGCTTTGTGTGTAAAACCTTCATCTGTTACAGCAGCTGCTGAATAAATGTTATGGTGTAAAAAGTACAACATTTTCCTCTGAGTTGTAGTGGAGTGGAAGTATGCAAACAAGTGGAAATGCTCAAGTAAAGTACCACAAAACTGCACTTATGTACAGTAGTTGAGTAAATGTACTTACTTTCCACCACTGTTGTTTACTTTTGGTCTGGTGCTGTTTTTATGCTTTGAGGTAGGCCTCTAAATCCCAGTTAGTTGAAATCTTAGTTTTTACCATACAGCATACCAGCATATGTCTGACAATACTGTTCTTCCAACTGTGTGGCAGCAGATTGGGGAAAGCCCTTATCCTGTTTCAACATGACAATGTTCCAGGTCAACCAGGTCCATAAAGACATGTCTGAGTCTGCTGTGGAAGAACTTGACTGGCCTGCACAGACCTAAACCACACTCAACACCTTTTGGATGAACAGGAAAGCTGACTTTATTATTATTCATATTAATTATAGTCTGTATGTTTTTAATGGTGTGCTGTGTTATGTGCATTGTATGCACCTTTGTTGTACACTGGGAGAAGCCAAAGACTCCACAGAGGTGGATAATAAAGTCAATCTAAACTAATCTAAATCTAATTAATCTGAATCTGCAAAGTAACAGGTAACTTAAGTTATCACATAAATTTAGTGGAGTAGGAATATAAAGTGGCAGCAGAAAAAGGAAATATTGAAGTATCTCACAGATACCTCAAAATTGTTCTTAAGTACAGTACTTGAGTAAATGTACTCTTACTTTCCTCCACTGGGGCTGTGCAACATATAAGCACATAACTGAAGTAAGGAAGTCTTAAAAGTTAATTTTTACACAGGGACCCTCTTTAAAACAAGGCAGCATGATACCTGAACCCACCTTAAGGTCCTTCTCACGTGTGTGTTTTAGTGGTGCATAATAATTTTAAGCAAATTTCAATTAATTTAGTACAAACTGCTTAAATGAGTAAAACTGGAGCTTTCTGGGGGCCCCTGGAGCTCTGGGGCCTCAGGGCAGTTGCCCATGTGTAGATAGTAATCCAGCCTTGTCTAGCATTACATATTAATTTCATAAAGTCATATTCTTCTCCTTAAATTTCTCATCACGCACAACTGTGTTTCAGTATTTAATTGCAGCTACGTGATTCTAAAACTGAAATATTGTAGGTGTTTTGTGAATCATTTTACACACTTGGTGGTGCTCAGATGAGCAACTGGTGGGTACGTAAGAGTTCTAAAGATCAGTTACTGCAGGTCTACTTAAGCTCATGTGCTGTTTCTACACTACTCTCTGGCTTCTTTAAGTATGCTCCAAATATTTTGTGGGAAGGACGTGAAATAACCACAGCAGAGACAGAAGAGAGATGAAATGGTGAGGAGAGAGAAACAAGAGAAGATGCTGAGACTGATAACTGACACCACAAGCTTATTTACATAAGATACTGTGACCTATCAGGGTTTGACCACGTACCACACGCTTCAGCTCTCAGGTCAGATTTCTCTTCCTAACTAAAGATTCATGTTTTTTTTTCTGTGCATGCCGCAGAGTGATTCCTGTTTTTTGTGATATATATAGATCACTTATTATGTAATATCTGATGCACTAATAAACAGACACAAAAAGTAAGACATGGATTTGGTTTATTTATCATTCACAGATGCATTCTTACTGCAGGGTTAATATTGCACAATACATTACATTAATACTACAGGTTTCCTTTCAAATATATGAAAATACATTATGTGTGTGAGCAAAGAGTAGCACTAGAGCTCTATAGTGAGGAAGTGGTTGCAACGGTCACGTTAAAGCAGCAGCAGCAGCATAGAGTAAAGAGTGGTCACATAGTGGAGCTATTCAATAGCACAATGATGGTCTTTTACATCAGGATCTCTGATTCCTCCCAGTGATTATTATATAACCTGATTTGTTAGACTTTATTATGATATCTAGTGGATTTTAAAGGGAGAGGTGGCAGAGGGAGGCTCAACCCCAGAGGCAGGGTGTAGGGCAGAGACATTGGGTCTTAGCTGCTGGAGACTTGATCACCAGATCCTTGATGATCTCCACTGTACCAAACAAGGGGAACATCTTCTCATCGAAGCTCTCGTTGTAGGTGTAAATGTGGAAGTGTTTGTCCACGTCATAGAAGGACAGCTGGCCGCGGTCGTAGTCGAGGTAGATGCCCACCTTGCGAGGGATGAGGCCCGGCGGCAGGGAAGTGAAGGGCACGGTCAGCGCCTTCAGCTCGGTGCCCCTCTCCAGTCGCAAGGTCAGGTAACCCGTATCTGTGTTCAAGGACTTGAAGCCTTTCCTCAGGGCCGACTCTCTGGCCACGCCCAGCCGCCAGTCCCGCTCGCCCACCTCCACCTCCCAGTAGTGGCGGCCAGAGCCGAAGCCCTCCACCCCGACGGCGCACCACCATCCGTCGAAGCGTTGGTGGTAGTTGGGAACATCCTTCCTCTCAAAGCCACAGCGCATCCTCTTCTCGTCGGTGATGAGCAGATCAGGGTTGGCCGTGTCCAGATCCAGAGTCACCTCCACTACAGAGAAACGGTCAGAGCTTTAAATAACCAGACAGGTTCAGTTAAGATTACACTGAGAATAATTTGATAAAGTGAATGCTGTACCTGCAGCATCTGAGATCCAATCCCACACTGCAAAACACAGAGGAAATGTTTGTCATGATGATCACACACTGAATCAAAGAGCTGTGTTGTCAGTGTGGAGATACAGAGGATATTGTGATGATGAGAAGGTTGAGGAAAAGGAGACGTTGTCCACACTGAAAGCTCCCAAAATTATAATTAAGGCAACGTTTTGACCTGCAAGCTCATACATTCATATCCATCAATATCTATGTGAACAAATAAAAGGCTATTGTATATCCATAGACAGAAGATGATATCCCCAAACAATTTACTACTGTATGCACAGAAAAGACACACATAATGTCCTAAAGAAATAAAGAAAGCACTGCAGCCCAAACAGTAGCCCATATGTGATACACATGTGTACAAATCTTAAATATATATGTATCACATGTGTCCTGAACCCCACAGTCCCTTCTTTAGGACATTATGTGATTTTTCTGTGCATAGTAAATAAGTAGATATGGATGTTATTTGGTATCATGTGACGTGATGGTTGTTTGGCGAAGACGAAAATATTGAGGATCAAAACGTTGCATCAATTACAATTTTGAGAGATGGAAAACTTCAACCTCTCCTTTTCCTTTGTATGCTGTATGACGCACCTGTACTTAACTGGACCCGTCTACAATTAAATGTATTTTTGCCAAAGAAATTATGGTTTATACAGAGAGCAGTATGACGTTGTAATTTGCAGGTAACTAAACTGTTTTTTAGTGTTCATGCTGTTACACAGCAGCTCACCTGGTTGAGGGATGTAGGATATGGCACCTGGAAGGAGATAATAACAGATTCATAAGGAAGTGAAAGTCTCCAGATTTACAACGAAATTTGACTTGATTCACAATTGATTTACAAACCGATCTTCTGAGTCTTCTGCTTCCACATGAGCCACTGCTGCGGTATGGTATCCTGCAAGGACACACCAAACAGGTTTGTGCTATGAACTGCAGACAATACACAAGGAGTTAAGCACAATTAAATGAATTGTTACGTGGACTCCCACCTTATCTGGGCGCTGAACCATTAAAGTCCACATAACCAGCTCCATGGCAGTCACCAGATTGGTCACGCGGCCCCAACGCCAGGCTGACTGCAGGTCCTCCAGAACCTTTGCCACAGGTTCCCCAGGCCACACGCTTTGCTGCAGGATGATCAGTGTGAATAAAATGTGAGTAAACTCTTGTTTGTTTGAAGGAACAGAGTCAGGTGAACAGGAAACGTTACCAACATATTCTAACTTCCCACCTCAGGCTGAGCTCTCAGGTCCTTGATCCAGTTCAGGATCACAGTTTTGGCCTCCAGTAGGTCCTGCTCATTAATCAGATCAGGGTGTTTGACCTCATCCACCTCTGGCCAGCCATCTGTCTGCATGGGCCTCTTCTGCACACAGAAACACACATACACCTTCAGTGGATAAACCTCTCTACACCTTGAGTAACCTATATTCTGTCCTCTCTTCTGGAAATGGATGATTTTCTCAGTTAAGCACCTTGCTCTCCAACATGGAGGCCCACTGTAGGACGAAGGCCCTGCAGAGAGAGGTGGGCCAGGTATCATCCAGGTTCCAGATGTGCTCCAGGACCGCTGACCTCTGCAGTGGCAAAACAGAGAGACAAAGGGAAAGGGAAACTTGGAGTCGGTGATAGGTGGACAGAGAGGTGAAGACAAACCCTCAGGTCTGACATTCAATGGTCCAACAAAAAGGCGGTTTGCAACTCACAATGATTGTTTTTGGCCAAACTAATTTCTGGTTTCATGAGTGAAGTCTCACCTGGCACACCCGGCTGAGATCTCGAGCCAGATCCACAACAAACAGCTGGTCCTCATCCAGAGGCTCCCTCTTCTCCTTCTTCGCTCTCTTGTGTGACTCCTGCCAGAAAATTCAGACATAAAGGATTTTCTGTGGGAAACTGTTTGGAGAGGGAAGAGTTCTCAGCAAAAAAAAAAGACATTTTACTGCTTTACAAGTGCTTTAGAGAGTAATAAGGTCAAACTGGAGAGGAGGTGGTCACTCAGCCTAATCAAAATGCACATCATGGCTCTGTTCCTGTCAGCAGAAAAGAAAGACACCCCTCCCTTCCAGACTCCCCGCCTTGACTCATCTCCCCCAACAACTCCCCGCACACAGCGGCTCTCTCTTGTTAAATTAAACCAGGAAAGAAGAAACGCTCTGAGTCACATGCTACTAAAAAAAATGTTGTCACATCAACTGTCTACATGCGTATCAAGGTGACCCAAAAAAAAAACAGGTTTGCACATCAAACACACAATGGTTTTTTTTTTGGAGAATGCACCAAAACCTGTTACCTTTATCTTGGCCGTTAAGGTTTTGGCCGGCTCCACCATGAAGTGAAAACACTGCATCATCTTGGCTGCTGTGCAATAGAGTCCTACAGTGAATCACACAAATACATGTTAGTTTAGGACATTGTCTTATTTACCAGCAAATACTCCACTATTTGTTCTTGTTAGCAGCCTTGTTCTATGGTTAAATCTAACATTTACCACTGCTATTTAATAATTGAGGGGAAAATTTGACTTTGTGTGTTGAAGCCCAAATGCATTATTAGTTTTTGTCTCTGAGATCTGACACTGTCTCAGCAGCCTGCTGGTCTTCAGTCCTTCATCTTTGCAGCCTGTGTCTGCCTGTTTACCACCAAAACACCAGTGTGTCATGTAAATCATTAAACACGTGAGGGAAAGTTGGCACGGCCCTCAACATAACATCTGAGTGTGATCACAACAGCGGCTTATTAAAAGCGAAGGGATGTCCTGTCCTCGGCTTTACTAAACATCTGAATTTGATAAAGTCAAATGATCTCTGGTGAGACATGAGGGTGCAGAGTTTTTCAGGAGGTCACATCAGAGGCCAGAACACAGAAGAGATCATTAACTGGAGCAGGATCGAGCCGTGAAAGCAGGCGGCCTTTAAAACGTGACTTAGCCCTGCACACTTCCACAGGAACGCCTCAGCTGCCAGTCTGACTGTGTCTTTGCTTGGTCTCTCTCTCTCTCTCTCTCTCTTTCTGTCTTCCTCTCTCACTTTCTCTTCATCCTCATCTGCAGAGAAAATGCATGAGCTCAGTCCGTGTCTGGCTGGCACCGAAACAGTTCAGGGGGACCAGTCTGAACAGGTTTTCGTGCCGTCCCAGACCAAGGATGATGTTGATAAATGCACTTGCATAAATAAAGCCTATCTGTATTTGCATGTCACTTCACGTCCGTTTAATCCTACATAATTAGTGTTAATCTACATTTCTTTCATTAAACAGCCATAGCCAGTCCTGGTTAGGCTATGGATGAAGTTATTTGTATATACAGTTCATATGTTGTGTTTTAATACACTGTATGCAGCAATGCTGATTCATACAAAGATGAAGGCGAATATTACATAAATATTTCATTAAAAATCATTTATGAACAAGATACTGTAACTGCACAGACTGAAAACAAGCTATAGAGGAATTGAAAAGGAAACGCTCCGTTAGAAAGGTTTAATAATGTCGTGGGAAAACATGACAAAGCAGTTTTTTTGCAGCGTGAGCGCGACCCAGTTAGGCCAGCTGATGACTGCGCATGAGGTGAAACACACACCTGCCGTGTGACTTTGCGGCAAATCTGGATTATATATGCAGTCCGACTCCTTCTACACGGTGCAACTTCATTCGCAGCCGCGCGTGTTACAGAATGACATATTTCACACATGTATACAGGTAATGTCATATAACTGCAGTGCGTCCTGCACAACAACGCAAATAACACCACACGGTACGTGGATCATACAAAGCGCGCATGACGCACAGCTTACCTGTCTCCCCGGAGATTTGCTGAAGACGCTTTGTTCTTCTCTTGCGTTCAAAGCGAGCGGCCGTCCGGCGCAGGAAGAGTTTGGTGTGTGTGCTGCAGTGTCTGACCTTGTTTACATACCAGACTGACTGTCGGCTGGTCGGGCACGTTCGGTTTTCTCCGTCAGTGACGAACGAGATTCTCCGGTGGACAAAGCGCGCGGCCATGATTGTAAGGTCATTATGATGCTGTTACTGACGTCTCATCCACAGTACAGTTTACATTTTGGTATAACTGTGATTTCTGGCTGTAGATTCTTTCACAGTAGTGGAAAGTATATTTACTCTAGTACTGTACTTAAGTATAGTTTTGAGGTACTTGTACTTTACTTGAGTGTTTCCATTTTATTCTTCTACTCCACTACATTTCAGAAGGAAGAATTGTACTTTTTACTCCACTACATTTATTTAATAGCTATAGTTACTGATTACTTTGCTGATTTTACATATAAAACATATGATAAGCTTATGAAATATAATGCATTGTGACAAACTGACCTGCCTAACATTATATAAAGTTGTTCAAATGGGCTCCATCTCGATCAGATGTAACATTAAAATGCTTTTTACATGTTTATACATCAGTGATGATAATCTTGTATAATATATAATAATGTAATTCAGAGGGCATTCTGCTGCTGTTGATACCTTAAGTACATATTGGTGATAATAATTTCTGTACTCCTATCTGTAATATCTTCAACGCAGGACTTACTTGTAATGGAGTATTTTTACAACGTTGTATTTCTATTCTAATTATGTAAGTAAGGGATCAGAATACTTCTTCTACCTCTGCTCTTTAACTTCAGACCAGCGAGACGTGAACTGATGATGGTACTTTGAATTTAAGCCTGACACATCATTATTCACAGTGATATTGACTTAGATTGCAGCCCCCCTCTGGCTTAACGATCACAGACTTGATATGTGAAATATCAATAACAAAGGGAATATTGTAGGTCTGCTGTTTGTTTCTAATCAAAAAGTTGGGCTCATATAATCACTGCCTATGTGACTGAATGTGACTGGAACATATCCCAGAGTATCAAGTCAAGAAAGCACAGACAACTTCAAAACTATTAGGATTTTAACACAAGATAAAAAACACCAAAAGATGTAAAACTTATTTTTTTAATCAGATAATGATGCCAGAGATGATAAGAACAACACAGTCTGTGGGCTAATATGAGACTCGCGTTTTATTAGGTTTCATTAGGAATTTCACAAACAGTGATATCTTTGTCTCTTTCAGTCAAAGGGGACGGCGGGGACACTATTGTGCCTGCAGGCTCCACGACCTGCAGACCTCAGCTGAGAAATTCCCCTTTTTAACCTTTAACCATGATCATATGATGCACTGTTAATATCAGAATATTTAAGAATAAGATTTCTTTATCTTCTGAGAACTAAATGCACATTCTTGATTTTAATAGTATTCAATATTCTCAAGGCAATATGTGACTGAATATTTAAAAGCACTCTGTGGAGTTTTTAACTGGTTATGAAACAGTCTCAGTTTAAAACCGCCGCCTCTAGATGACCAACATAAGCAAACAAGACCAACAGCAAGAAGACTGGCTGTTTCTAATAGTTATTCTTAATGCCTGCCACCGGGTTATATTTTTCTGCGACATCAGACGAAATGGCGCTGGGGTTTGCTCTAGCTGAATTCGAGTTGCTTCAGCTGCTAACAGAAAGTCCGTCTCCGGAGCTGCCCCCCGCTCTCCTCCTGGCAAAGTAGTCTCCTTGCAGCGGGGAGTGAAGCAGAGGGAACATGTACCCTAACGTTAGGTGAAACACTACCGCCTTTGTCCACAGGGACCGCCAAAATCGACACAAAATGAAAAGTTCCACAGAGCTGCTTTAACTAATTTGCGGTTGGCGTAGATACTCAAACATTGTCCTTTAACAGTGAAGAAACAGCCAAGTAAATGAGACTGAGAATCTTTAGATATTTGGAACATATCTGTGTTTAGCCAATAAGTCAATAGGAAAATACATTTTTGGACTAATCTTGTTTTTGGATCTTGATCGCTTCGGAGCAGACAGAAAAAGAAAAAACATCCAAGGAGCTTCAATCAAAATCAGGGTGACATGAGGTGCAGGTATTTCTCAGCAAGTTAATATAAGAAGCATGAGAACAGAAAAAAAGCATATGATAAACTAGTTGGACAAAAGTCTCCTTTTGAATATTTCTGAATGTTCCTTTGTGTCTTTCACACACTCACACATGCACACACACATACCGTATATAGCTACAGTGTATAACAACAGTGTCAAAGGTCAGCCTTGCTGTGAGTGGCACTGAAGTTGTTTGTAACTACTGATCTTTATCCATCCATCCATTATCTATACCGTTTATCCTTTAAGAGGGTCGCTGGGGTGCTGGAGCCAATCCCAGCTGCCATTGGGCGAGAGGCGGGGTACACCCTGGACTGGTCTGATCTTTATATGTTTGTTAAATATTCATAATGTGCCGCTGCTGTATAATTACAATAGTCCATCAACGAAACGATAAAAGCATTTATTACATTTGTTTTCACAGGAGAAATACTGAGGAGTCACTCATTCTTCTTCAATAAATACAGTACGTGACAATGTGCAGGACAAACATTTGGCATGTGTACCTGGTAGGCTGCAGATTGAGAAAAACAAAACAGGTCTTGACAAGAAACTCTCCATTGTTTTCATTTCACATTCACTCTGAAGCCTTTTGGAGAACAGACTCAAATACTAAAAAGGACAAAATGTTCCATAAAAAAGTGAGAAATCACAGTTCCTTCTGCCTTAACAGAAACAATTATCTGAAGTGGTGAAAAACAACTTTTGTTGTGATACATGTCTTATAACTTAATGGAAGGCACTCTCATTACCACCTTTTTTTTAATTCTCCCTCTCGCAGGCTGAAGGCTGGAGCAGTGTGGCACAGCCTCAGCACTGCACACAAACATCCTTTACAGCAACGCCTCATCAAACATGTCTCTGATACCCTTACAAACCAGACTGTGAGGCCTCTGGCTCAGGAACAGCAGAATAAAAGAGGAGAGCAAACAGCAAAGACAAGTGTTCACTGACGGAGTATAATCAACAGAGTAAATAGTGGTTTCCTTTTTGGTATGTTTCAGTCTTCTTCTCTGTCCTCTTCAAGATGTACCAGCCACCTCATAAATGTTAATATCCAGTGATTCTCTATAGAAACTCATCAGCACGGTAGAGTCAACTCTCACAAAGTGTTTTTAACATTCAAATGTGCACAGCCAGAGGTGGCCATTTCCTGAAGGCTGTGCAGCTCCTCTTTGGTTGCTCCATCATCAGATGTCTCTCAACATCAACTCAGTCTTGAGGTATCTGAATCATGTGAAGTGTAAAGGATCCAGTCGTGATCAATGTTCCACACTAGTGTTCTTTTGGTAACTCCATCTGTATGAAAATGTCTTTCACATTCATCGAGATCTGCATCACACAGGTAGAACAGTGTTGTTGGTGTCGGAGTTGGCTGGATGAGGTGTGCCGGGTCCTGCGTTGGTGTAGATACTCTGAGGAGGGGACATGTCCAGACCAGATGAGAGGATATTGTACGGCAGCTCCACAGACTGGCGGATACTCTCTTCATATGTTGGAGGAGGCTGTGGGAAATGTGGAAAAACAAGACAGATTTTTGTTCAGCCATAAAGTCGACTTTTATGATGACTATAATGTTCAGTTTTTGTTGACACTGTCACAGAGGTGTTAATTAAATTATCTGTTTATTACTGAGGTCATAGTTAGTGATGGTGTTGTACTGGACTGAAATATATCCATAGGTGATTCTAATATTCTGACCCGACAGCAGGCAGACACAGTTAGCGACTAGCTGGTGAACATAGTGGAGCATTTCGCAGCTCAAGAGCCAGATATTTCCCTCAGGAGTTGGTGGAGACCAAAAACAGAGCTAAAAGAGAGTGAATGCTGGACATATATTCGCCTGATGGACAGAAACTGGATGAGTAAATAGGCAACCTTTTGCTAACATGTCCGTCATGATAACTTTATATGATAATAATGGCAGTATTGTGTTTACAGCTTCTTGCACTGCCCCAAGTGGTGAAAAGAATCAAGTAATGCAGGTTTAAGGAAAGACTTTAAATTAGAGGTCTAGTTTCATTTGATAAACAGGTACAGTTGAGTAAGCTACAATGGATTGGTTGATTCACTTGCCGCTCACTTGGTAACCCTTGGGGAGAGTTCACATATTCTGATTTCTTCTATTTTTTCCAATTTTCATGAAGCTTTTCCTCACTTGCTACCTGTCTGATATAAGTGTGTGAAGCCATTTGAGACTATTACTGTGATTTACAGACATGAAAATAAACTACGCACAGTACAACCGCTGAAAATGACAGGCACAAAATTCTTCAGGAAAATTAAAACATCAGATGCAGACAGATGGAAAACATTATTGAGTGTGTTGCTTGGAAAACATCCTGAGGTCTGATATCTATCCCTAAAACGACGTGGAACATGTTTGTATTTACATCACCAATTAATCTGTCTCCACGTCAGACGCCTGGAACATATTTTTCCCCAATGCATTATCTTTCTGATCACATCTGGCAGATTCACACTCCCTGACTGACTCTTCTTATCTTTTAATTGCTTGGGGACCCTCGGGGCGACAAGAGCAGCCCTACAACCCTGCCCTTTGTCTGATACACACACCACACACACACCGGGCCGCAAAGTTTTACTACTATCCTGCCTCCGGCCGCAGGACAGACAGGGGTAAATTAAGGGACCATCATTTGAACTCTTGTCACAGTCTAAAAGGGGGGGAGGGAGACTTTTCAGTTACTAGTGACGGGTTGACTGGAAGGTACTGTGTGTGAATGTGCTTTCTTTGTGTGTGTGTGTGTGTGTGTAAGACATGGGCAGTCATGCTAGGGACTGTTTAATTAAGGAAAAAAATGGGAGGTCAAAGAAGAAAAAAAAACAGTAGAAGACAGGATCACAAAGCTGCATTCCCGGGCGCTGTTTGCACTCAGGATGCAGGCTTTAATTATGTTTGATGTGCCTTTTTCTCATTACCTTGTTTGCTCAAGCGTTGTGCAAGTCAAAAGCTCAGCGAAAGATCAACACGGTAAAACCTTGAAACGCGGCCACCAGCACAATTCAGCAGCAAGCATTAGATGAGCCGTAAACATCCTGTTTACTGTGCTCTGAATGCTGTCTAATCTTTGAACAAGCTCTTGTTACAATATTGTATGACAGTGTGGTCACAATAGGAAAAGCCTCCTTCTTATCATCTTCATTCATTGTGAAACTACAGATGAGTGGCCTCCATAACAAGATGAGTTTATATGAGCTTTAGCATTCTTTGAAACTGTAACAGGAGTAAAACAGCTTCTCTGTTCCCAGGCTCAACAACAGCACCTGAAATACTTCATTGTCAAAGCATTTGTGACTGTATCAAGTCCTGATCCCTAATTTAGCCTACCTCAGTCACAATGGGTCCATTGAGGCCGAAGCGGTCTGCGATCATCATGTGGATCTGCCTCTGGCGGTCCTTCTTTCGGACGCTCTCATAGGAGGGGAGCCTCGGCAGGGGGGCCTCCAGTGAGGGCAGGCTGTAGCTGGAGGGCAGGCCGACGTAGAACAGCTGACCCGCCTGCTGAGAAACATATAGGCCCAAACACAGAGGGACAGTTGTGACGGACAGGAAACAGAGGCTTTTATGTGCTGAGGGCTTGTGGATAATGGTCCAAATACACCCGATCATTGAAACTCTCTTTGAACTGCAAGACAGTAAGCTGAAGTCATTGAAACATTCACTCCAGGCGGGTACTGCTACTGATATGTGTGCTGTACAGTATGTGCTGTAAGAGTGAGTCTTTATCTACTGCAGCAGCATACACAGGAGGGAAGGCAGATGCTTTGAGCGGCTAATAGCAGACGATGCCAGCGCACTGCCGGGCTCTCTCACCTGAGTGTTGCTGTCATCCATGATCTGAGTCTGCTCGAGACAGGGAGATCCCACCAGGGTCTGCCTGCTGCTGTAGTACTGAGGAGGAGCATCCTGTAAAACAAGCAGTACTCACTGGATCAAGTGCGTCTCAGAAAGCAGAAGCTTATTTATTAATTAAACCCTTCCAAGCATTTATCAGTTTATATTTGAACTGGATGCTCAACACTGTGGATCCTTGTTGCTCTGTCTAATACTGCAATTAGTCAGAAATCCACTCATTTCAGCCCAATTGACCAATTTTCATGCCTTGTTTAATCACTGTAGACTGGCTTGTTTGGCAATACCATAAATTATCTATCAAAAAGACAAACACCCTCCAATTTACGTGCCTCCTCCCTTTCCCACCCCTCTAAAACAAGACCTGTCTCACTGTATGAGGTGCAGGAATCCTGAAAAAGAAGCTTCCAGGAAAACTAGGTAATTGCCTTGGGTCTAAATGAGTCTCCTTTGTGGGGAGAACAATGTGGCGTCCTACTGTGTCATCAGGGTTCCTCGGCAACAAACCACACCGTGTGGTCTTTCTCAGCGTCTCTCTATTCCCCTTGTAACTGCAGCAGGTACCTCTTAACGAGCACACTTCAACACACATTATGGCATCGTATGTCATTTGGGTCGGCATTACAACAAAGTCAATTTGTTGCCTGACTGAGATTTAAATCCAGCATGAGGATAAGAGACGTCAGGACAATATTAGCTGCTGTTACTAAGGAGATTTCCTCCAACTAAGAGGCAACAAACTTGGGAGTTCTGCATGAAATCACACTGAGTGGTATCAAAATGTCAGATTTATCATTTTCCCAGGCCAGTTAAACAATGACATCACTCACACTTAGAGTGACGCACTCCAGTGACCTTTGCCATAACCCTCACATCATTTCAGAGAGAGAGAGTTGACACCAAAAAGGTGATGTCAAAGGTGACTTTCCCTCGCTGGTTTGTACTTTTAAGAGGCAAAAAAAAGTCCTCAGGAAAGAAGAAAAAAAAAGGAGACTTGTCCTTTTGTCTCCCGCCATTGATTCAGCCAGTGTGAAAAAGCACAACCGTGTAAAATCAGTGTTGAAGTCGGGGGAGGACCCCAGCGGCAGTGTGCCTTTTTCACCGCCGCAACCTAAAGGAGATCCATTGTCCCCCTTGTGTCCCCAACACCCACAGTGGGGTCTGCCCACTATTCATGGTGCAAAGCGAAGCAGGGAAAGGTATGTGACTATGAAGTTGCAGACATGAAATGTCCCGCAGGAACACAATGAAAGAATGTTTGTGTGTGTTTCCCTCGGGGGGAATGACTAACCTTCACTTTCTCCTTACAATATAAACAAAAAAAGCAGGATGTACATATATTAATTATCCCATAACGAATGAAAGCAAACTCTGAAACTACAATATGGGCGCAGACTTTGGCACTCTGCTCCCAGTGTTTACAGTCTGTCACGTGTAGTTTACTGCACTGACCTGACAAGTGAATGCAGCCAGAGTTGTCTTATCAGCGACACTGTAACTAGAGGCCAGCGTGGCCAGTTTGTACCAGTGAAAAGGTCTGTTAGTTCTTTAAATGGGACAACAGAGCTTCTCCATTGAAACCACAAACGAACAGAGCTTCCTGTCTGTTAAAGAGGTGGTGGTTGGGGGGGGGNNGGGGGGGGGTATGAGTTGTGTCTCTGCAATCCGAAGATAACACTCAAACTTCACCCCTGGGACTTACAGGGGTGAGAAACAAGTCAGGAAGAGGAAGCGGAGAGAATGGGCAACCAATGAAAAGTTACCTCTGTGGACTGTTTACATTTCCTTTTGCGCCTCATCCTGCACCATCGCCTGCAGCTTCACACACATTCAAGCAGTTATCTTTAACAGATAGAGAGATGTGTGGTGTTGGGAGGTGTAGCGTCTGTACAAAATGTGATCAGTAATGATATAAAAATGTCCCGCCCTCCCTTAAAAACCTAAAAGAATACGTTGTTTGGCTTTACCTACATGTGCTGATGTCAGAAATCTGATTTGCTCATTACACCAGTGCTGAACTAGCATCAGTATGCATGTTAAGTGCTAATTCTGTCCAATTCCATTAGAGTCACTGTGGCACTCAGAGATATTTCTGGAGGGCAGCTAATTTAACTGAGGCAAATCCATTGCCTGACAATGATCATATCAAGTTTATTCTAGTCCTTTTTCCCACAGCCATGCAAATTGAATGTGACACTTCTTAATGGCGCTACACTGGGTGCACACGGTGTCTTTGAGCCGGGGTCCTCCTCTCTCTCTCGCTAAGTGTGATCTCAACAACTGTGCTGGATCAGAACATGCGGGTCACTTTAAAAAAAAAAAAAAGAAAACTCAGCACAAAAGCCACTTTCTCCCCTTTTGTTTTGTTTTTTTCCATTCCTTTTCTAAGGGCTTACCATATCTGCATGTGGCCCCTGATAGGAGCAGAGTTTGCAGCACTGAGGATCCTTGCGGTAAATAATGGACAGCAGCACCACGATGACCACAAAGAAGACCAGAGAAGAAACTGCAGGAGAGGAGGAAATGTTTGTTGAACACAGTTAAACACACCCTGCGTCTCAATCATGTAAAAAAAACAACTTGTAAAAGAACAGTTTTGTCCTTTTAACAGTTTAAATCTTTCAATTTGGTTCAATTAATTAAATGAAAGTTGATTCACTTTGAACACTTTTGACTGACAGCCTGTCTCTACAGTCTGAACACTTGAAAGGTGTAATTTCTCTCCTCCGCTCTGCCTGTCTATCAAAAACAATGACAGCTTGAAAATAATAAGACCTGATAGACTAATTCTGTCATTAACTGTAATTAAATATGGGACAATCAAATTAGCTGCTATCTCCTGTCTCCACATGTGGAACATTAAAAAAAAGAAATCTAGTACAACCCTTATCACAATGCTGCAATATGGCTTGATTGAGTGCAAATACTACCCAGCAAGCAGACAAGTAAAGATCTGTTGGATATCATGTGATTAAAACTAAATATTCTAAAGGATATCCAACAGAATATACTTTATTTTTTAATATTTATGACAGTTTAAAGGTTTTACTTACAGGATGCAGCGACCACTGTGAGTTGATCCGATGTCAGCTGTGAGGAGGGGATGGTTGGACTTGCAGTTGTGGACATTTCTTCTGAGTAAACTGTGAATGTTCCCTTCAGAAATCCTCCTGAACTCATCAGGCTCCACACAAAGGCTCTCATCTTATGTGTAATATCAGAGAGAGAAACCAGCTCTGCCGCTCCTCTTCTTCATTGTCTGCTCGGTCCCGGACACGGTGACAGTCCACATGCGCTCCTCGCAAGTCGGATAAAAAAAACCCCTCTCCTCTCGGTAAACAAGCCACAGCGCGTGTGTGAGAGCCCGTGAAGGCGCACTGACGCCCTCTTCTTAACCGCGTGACGTCGCTCTGGCTCCGCGCTGGACGGCAGCAGGGTTTGGTTTATGGATTGGCACTGCCACTAAGGCCAGCAGACTTATTACTTAGGCTAATTGACATGGATTTTTTAATTCAAGAGAAATCCTGTGCGCATTAGAGATCCCCGACTTGGAAAAAGGCCCCCAAAAACAGCAGCAGAGCGTGTCTGACTTAATATCCGTGCGTAAATTCAGCACATATCCGATATTCCTGATAACAAACAGTCCAATTTATGTTCATAAAGTAGACAACTGCTGCTTCCTCCGCCGTCTAATCACTGGCATCCAGACCAGTAAGGTTAACACACTGGATGCCTGAGCTGGAGTCCCGTTACCCTGGAGACTGTGGGGGTCCCGTCCTGAGAGGATTTCTATACACACAAAGAGACAGAATGTAGCATTAGTATTCATGAATGGGAACTATGGAAAATATGCCTTCTTTTTCACCTTAAACTGCCACCTCACACACTTTAAACTGTTGCATTTTTTTTGCAATTACTTTGGTTGAATCTCAAGCATGGCAGATCTGCCCTTAGATTAGAGGACATGCTGTGACATGAGAGATATGAGAGATTTTTATTTTATTTTAATCAGAAGTGGCCATGACCTTGATCCTCCATGTAGACAACACAAAGTAGATCAAATCTTAACTACATTATAAGGGAATAGTAAAGAACCTGCCAAATCCATGCAAGAAGTCACTGATACTAATGAAAACATAAAGAAAGAAGTTTATAAACCAATAAGTTTAAGTGGTGTGGATGATTAAAAAAACTGTACTTAAGTGGAGATATGTACTGGAGAAAATGTAAGGGACTCCATGGGAATATTTTATGAACTTCTGTAGAACAAGTTCTGCTGCATGTAGGAGGCAACATCAAACATGGCCTAAATTATTTTGCGGTCCTCAGAGAATGAAAGAGTTCACAAACATCACATTACTATTGGTTTGATTTACTTGAAAAACCTCACATGTTTTTTTTTAAAAAAAAATATGATTTATTAATGGGTCTACAAGACAGGCTAAATCCAAGAGATAACATCAAAGTTTCAAAAATGGTCCCAAAATGTTGAAAATCAGATGTTTGGCCACAAAATGTGTTTATGTTTAATGTTTGTGGTGCTGTTCTGCACCATGTAAATTGTCAATAAATACTGTGATATGACTTTTTTCAGTGTTGCTTGTGACCCCTTAAAATAATGTAACTGAAAAATGTCCTCATCACTCTGACCTCAGTGTGGACCTGTGTTTTCCAGCAGTTCAACCAGAGAGTGTTTCCTCCCTGGATTGTTTTATTTGAAGGATATTTAGAGATATTTAGAACTGAAGAGGTAAAAGTATCCAATAAAAAAGCTAAATCAGATGTCAGATATACATCATTTTGTCTAAGGGTGATCCCTTGTCTTAACTCCCATGTTGGGAGCCTCTGTGTTAAATGTTTGGACTTTATAATTTAATTTCGTGGACTCTGTCTGAGGAGAGGGGGTGAAAAAGAAAAAAGGGCACCAGCTGGAAGCGGTGGGGCCGAAAGTCGGGATGCATTCATGAAAGGGCACCCTAGAGGGCACTGCATCACGTTTTCTTGCACATTGAGCCACCGTAGAGGGCACTTTATCATGTTTTATCTACCATAGGAGCATCCAAGAGGGTACTTTCGCACTTTTTTATTTGACTCAACCATATACAGTTACCTGTACTTCATATTTGATATTGTACATAGCTATAATGTCACTTTTTGACCTATATGCAACTCACCAAGAATGATCCTTATGTTAACCTGCGTGTTGGGGAAGCTACTTTGAAAGCATAGCTTTGCAAGCTACCAATTACTTCACACTGGAAGTAGTTGAACTACAGCAAAGCTACCCAAGGGAGAAATCTAGTTTGGTTAACTAAAGCTACTTAGAAAAAGTAGTTCAAACTACTTTGTAAAAAAAAAGATCAAATTGACAATGTACATGGGATACGAAATTACAACAAAATATAAAACAAAAAAGTCACGTGCCAGCAAAAAATGCCACTCAATTGAGTTTATTGCAAAAAGTGCCCACTTGTTCACAGGTCATACATAAACCAATAAAATAAAATACCCCACTATTCATGGGAAAGTGCAGGAATGTCAGCTTTGGTCTTGTATACAACGTCCATCAGTCAGACACCTGCCCTCCAGAAACTAGAGTCCAGGTGGGGGTAATGCACCAAGCAGGATTACTCAGTTAGCCAGGTAACTTCTAAAATAGCATGCGACAACTTCTCTGAACATTTGTTAATAAATAGCAATAATCAATACTTATGACTAATTGACACCTAATACAATACAGTTTAGCTTTGCAAATTCAGATTCAAAACATTAAAAACTATAGCCAAATATTTTCCACAGGTGAGCAGACAATCCAGCTTCCTGGAATACCCCTGAGACCTGAACCTGTCCTAAACAAAAAACAATCTCATCTGGGCTTTCCACAAGGACAAAATTACGAGGAATGTTATAATTTGTTGTTGTTTTTAGTTCAGTGATTTAGTTCACTACTCCCCAACACCTGTTACATAAAATTGCATTGTGTATATTTTGGATTTGCTCCTTATTGGTATTTTATATTTACACTTTCTTACTTTTCCTACTTTGTTCTACTGCACAACAATTTCCTTGGGATGAATAGAGTTTAATCTTATCTTCTCTTACCTTATCTTTACACCTGGCCTCGTGATATAGAAGGGGGTCTCACCTACACCAACCTCCGTGTACTCACAACAGTGGGAAAGAAGAAACAAAAATAATTTAACAATGTTGTTTTATACAAAAAAAAAGCTAAAACGATCCGGAGTTTTTAATTTTTGGCGACAAACTTTGCAGCAACCTGAGGATGGCGAGCGACACCGCGTGCGCGCGCAGTTCAGAATGCGCCTTGCACGCGCTCCTCCGTCAACCGGAGTCGAAAAGATGGTGGCCAGCGCTCGAGTGCAGAAGCTCCTCCGACGATATAAACTCGCAATTGCCGCCGCATTAACTATCCTCCTGATCCAGGGGCTTGTGGTATGGAGCCTGAGAAGTCTGGAAGAAGGCGAGGCAGAGGTGAGCCGCAGTCCCACCGGTTATTTCAGGCACGACGGTGGTTATTCGGTTGGGTTTAATTGTGGAGCTAGCCGTTAGCACTCTGATTAGCTCGCCGTGTGTTATGATACAGTAACGCTAGCTGCCGTTAGCTACGTTAGCAGTTGGGAGATAGCGCTGCTCCGAAACATGTCAGTACAACCGGACCAGCCCTGTCTTGTCTGTCTGTCTGTCAGTCACCGACCACCACACTAGTACAGTCCAGTCCAGTCAAGTACAGTACACAGGTTACATGTTTATAACTATGAAAGTACTGTTAGTACTCGTTAAATGGCAGTTAACTTGTTTAAGAAGCAGCTGTCCACACTGGGGATTGTCACTACATTTCATCTGGAGTCACTGTGGTCTGTGGAAAATATGACAGACAAGCCTGAATTACTCATATAAGAGTAAGAGGATGTCTGTGAAGTGATGCAACTTTTTGTGAACATGAGGATTAGTCCGTTATGATTCATTGATTGTTAACGGTTCATCAGTATGAGCTGTCATGTATCTGTCTGTTTCTATCTATCTGTTTATCCTCTGTATTCTGCTTGTTTATACCCACCAGAAGCCTCTCTCTGTGTCTGCGACCTTCACTGGGCTTTGAATCATACCAAAACACCCAGAGAGGGAGCATATCCCTGGGATAAAGTTAACCTGAGAGTTGCCTGAGCTCACACAATTTATTCAACATTATTAGCCACCGTGAGAAGCTTATCTCTGTGCCTCCCTCGCACACCTGGAGCGCACTACCTTGAGGCAGTGCCTGCTCCTGTTCCCCCTCTAAATAAGGTAAAGGGAGTTGTTAACAGATGTGACCTGTGGAGGACTGTGCCTGCTGATAAAGTCGCAGGAATGTAAGCTGAAACCTGAGTTGGGAACTGTGCTGCCTCTCTATCATGATGTGGCAAAGCGTGGACTTTGTGTGATAGTCCTCCCAACATGGATAAATGGCAGGTCTGTGCCTGGAGGGTGAGGCAGGCAGTGGAGGGAAGAAGTTTGACCCTTTTTATCAGAGAGGGATCATGGTCCTGTTGTCGTGCCCTGTGTCCACCACGACTATGACGTGGACCAGTTCATTTAACTGTAAAATAAACAATAAACACAAAGCTAATTCACTGTGACAAAACGGGAAATGTGGCTTGTATCACCTGTTTGCATTATAAGCCTCTGGGGTTTCTGCTACCACATCAGGTGCATTCAGGCTTAAACATGCTTAAGATACAGAGGAATGTCTGTAAGGGTTTGTGGTTAACTGTAGCTCACCTGGACTGTAAAGGAGCAGAAGTACACTTAGTACAACTGCACATAGTATTTGCTGTTCATTTTATTAATAATCCAATTTTGTTTTTTATGAACAATTTAAAGGTAGACACCAGTTTTAATTCCTTGTGAACATCAGAAATGTGACACTGCTGCTCAGTGCACATGTCAGCCTGACATGCAACTATGTTGGCAGACCGTGCAAATGTCAGGGGCACAGGGTGTTTGCATGTTTGCAGACTCACAGACGCAGAATCAAATTTCAGGCTTAAGAATGCATTTTAATCATCACTTCACCTCCAAACAGTGCGTGTTCAGTCAGGGAGGCTCGCCAACACAGGCAACATGAGCAAGAGTGGCTGGATTCCTGCGTGCTCTGTGGTGTCTGCGTTAACTCGCATCTGCTCTAATCAGCGGCTTGCTGTGCATGTGTGAACACAGCCTCATGCGTTACATTAAAGTCCTTATGCAGAAGAGGGAAAGGATTACTGGGACAGAAGAAGACGACTCTGCCATCCTCGTGTCACCCTCTGCTTGCCTGCGCCCTCCTACAGAGCTGAGTGCTCGCTGCTGCTTCCCGCTTCAGCAGATGGCGACGCTGATATGGTTTCACTCGGCTTTAATTGGAAAGTAAAGAGGCTGCCTAGCTCGACTTTGAATCAATACATTTTTGGCATGATGGTGTTAATTAAAAGCTGTGAAAACGAGCGATAAGGAAAATTGAAACGTTAGCCCCTGCTGCATGCTTGTCTTCTGAGCGAGAACATTTACTCTTGTCTTTATCAATGGTAGCTGACGCAGGGCATAAATCTTCACGCTAGTGTTTATATTAATTTTGCAGTTATGAGCCACCGTAGAAAGAAAATGTACCACCACTCTTGGAGAAAATGTGAAATATTCTAAAATTTTACTGGACTTCAATGTTGTGAACAAAAGTTTTGCTTCAATTTGCTTGAGACCAAAATCAGAATAGAAAATAACCTTCAATCACATTTCTTCCCAACACTTCTTTAGACTTAATAATTTCAGGTGCAGTTTATTTTGGATTTCATTATTTTAGATACAAGGACACTGCTGTCACATGGACACTTTCTGTATCTGGAGTGGACGTGTAAAACTCTCATTAGAACCCAGTTAAGCATACATGGCTAAGAAATTGGGTTTCTTTTGCAGAAATCTAGCTGTGCATCCCTTAGACCTAAAGGACCCCAGGTTTCCTCTTTAGGTGATGTTTAGGACATCATGTTTCTGCAGAAAGCTGACAATAACCGGGTTGCTCAAGTGCATGTAAACTCGCTGAAAGAGGCTTGCACTGCAATGACTGGTATGTAACTGGGCTCCACAATGCCTCTTACTGTAATGGGTTTGAGAGTGCAGTTGGCAATCAGTAGCTGACTGTACTGTGTTGGTTGGCAGCTGGTTTATTGGCAGTGTATTATCTGGCTCCGTGTCCTACCACGCAGCCCCAGTCCCTCCTCTGTTCCCACCGTCTCCGGGCTGTCGGCGTGCCAGCGGCGCGAGGCGAGCGATCCTGCGCCTCTGCCATATCGTCTGACAGAGGCAGAAAGCTCTCAGCCCACTCACTGTTCTTCTTCTTCTTCTTTTTCGTCTTCTCCAACTGCACATTTTGAAGGGCTTTTTGTGTGATCCAGTAATCTACTGTGCCAAAGCTGTGATGCTGTTTGGCTAGAAGATTTAAAAATGGCGCAAGTCCTGTTTCTTTCAAAGCCTGCCTTTCATTTTTGGAGGTGTTATTTGTGCTCCAGTAAGACTGATTCTGTCTTTGCTCTTGCATTAAAATGAAATTATACACTTGGGACATTGAAACTGTAGGAAGAAACCCAGATTAGTGATGGTTGTTGTGTATCCAACACTGGGTCTTCACATCATTGCAGTACCTCAGTACCTTTGTGTACAAAAACACTCACACTAAACTATATGTTTTACATGTAGCTTTTATTTATATTAACTACAATTTTATATCCCTTATATCACCCATTTTCACTGAACTGTTACAGCCAAAGGTTCCTACTATGGGACACTTGAACAATTTTATTTCTTCAAAGTAAATAAACTGTAAGAGGATCATGTCTGACATTTAAGGGAGTCTGTAAAGTCTCAGAGGATGATTTCGGGATGCACATGTCATACACAAATCATGAAGTTCGTGATGAAACGCTTTGATGTTGAAGATGTATTAAACATCAGCACGTATGCATAATATATCTGTTTTTGTGCATTCACAGAATACAATATATCCATTCAATAATGTGTTAAAATTAGGGCCATAGCCCTCCCACACACACACATACACACACACACACACACACACACACATTGTAGCTGTCTGATAAGGATTCTCTATGTAACCTCCTTAATGTCTGAGGTTTCATGCTCAATTTCCCTAAAGTGTGTGTGTGAACATGTGACATACACACACATTTGCATGTATTTTTCCTGCATGTTTTGCCAGAGGGTGCAGACAGAGGTTTGTCGAGGTCTCCACAGTGAATCACTGGATTCATTATGTGGCTTTGAGTGTGTGTGGCTATCCAGAACTGTGCTTTTTGCAGATTAGCTCTACAAAAAGGCAGAGGCTCAGCTAAAAATAACCCAGATCAGAGAATTGAAAAAAACAAAACCAAGTAAACACATCCTTCCCTCTGGGGCTCTTTCAGCTGTTGTCTTAGTGGCTGTCTTTGTTTACCTTATGTCGTTCTTGGGTTGTGACTCAACGCCTCCTCTCAGCGGTGTTTGTCCAACATGTTCTTATGGAATGAGTGGCAGCAAATCTGGATTTACAGTGTATTTTTATTCTATATCCCTCTCTCTCTCTCTCTCTCTCTCTCTCTCTCTCTCCCTATCCTGCTTTCTTCTTCTCTCCTCTCAGAGAAAAACACGACGGTCTAAGCTGCCTGACCACAACAGCCAGGACCCCAAGAGAGACGCCGCACTCTGGGAGAAACAAAACTCTTTGTCGGGGAGGAACAGGGGCAGATGGAGCGGCAGGTTGGAGAGGACAGGGGGCACAGCAGCCAGCGCGCTGAGGAGAGGGACCAGCCGCAAAGGAGAAAAGCCCAGCATCAGGCTGAAGACTCCCCAGGAGCGTGGGATGGCGGGAGCTGGATTGGACGGTGTCGTCCTCCATGACTTGTCCAGCAGTCGTAACTTCAGTGAGACACGAGGTGGGAGTGACGGGGTGGCCAAGCTACCTGCTGCTGCCATACTGGGGGAGCCGGGCAGCGTGGATGGGGCGCACCAAGCCCCCAGCAGTGACTTTGTGCCTAAATGTGATATCATAGGCAAGGACGCACTGTCCGCCCTTCATCGCGCTGGGTCACAGCAGTGTCGACAGGAGATCGCTAACATCGTGTGTCAGCATCAGGCTGGGCAGCTCATGCCAGACGCACTTCCTCAGTTCTGCCCCCAGCTCGGTGAGGACCCTTTAACATGTGCACAGATAGTGTGATGAAGGTGCAGACAATCTACACGCTGAGATTTCTGATCATTTATGAGTCTTATTTTCACTCACTGATCAATCAGAACATTTTCAATGAAATTTGTGGTGTGGTTTGTTTTATTATCTAACGGAAGCTCAGGAAATTATGTGTCTCTGTCAGTGTTTTCATACATCAATAATTTGCCCCTCCATTTTTCTAAAACCCCAAGTAAGACTGGGTGATTATTGAGTATAATCATACTGTCTCTTCATAAACATATCATGACAAAACTTTCATTTGGAGATATTGTGGTTTACAGTTTTTAAGTCTAAATAAATGAAAAGATCATGTTTTACCAGAGAGAGATCATACATACTTGAGAATATTTCATAGTAAAATACTAAAAACAAGGACACTTTTAATCCCATACACTTCACACATAAACCTTTTATGTAACTTTCTAAAATCTATTTTTATCCGTTGAACAGTGTCTTTCTCAACATTCAGTCTACAAGATATTACTCTTTGATACTCTCCAGACCCTACTGAGTCACTCAGTCCCTCATGTCTCTGTCCTCTTTGGCCAGGTGTATCAAATCAGATCCAGGCTGTTGGCGAGCTGGACAATAGCCTGTCCAAAGTGGAGAACCGCGTCAGAGTGGCTTTCGTTCTGATGGTCCATGGCCGCGCTGTACGGCAGCTGAAGCGCCTCATCAAAGCCATATATCACCGTGACCACTACTACTACATCCATGTGGACAAGGTAGGCCCTAAAAGGAGATCACAGCGTCTTGACTACCAAACATTCTCCATTATATGCACACGGCATCACAGTCCTTGCTTGCACACAGACCAGCATAAATCTGCTTGGATCATGATAGAAATATTCAAATAAGAGACAATTCATTCTTCTACTCGGAACAGAAGGTTCTGCTGGTGATACTAGCTTGCAGTATTGTTTATTTATGCTTAGGCTGAACATTGCGGAGTGTATTTGGCACCCTGCTTCGTGCTGGCTGCACTGAGCTCACAAATGCTTTTACCGGTTAGGTCTTCTTGCATTATAAAGGTTAAATTTATCCCACGGGTCTCACAGTGTGGTAAAGGGGATTAGCCTGGATAGAGTAAAGTGTGGTTATTCTTAGGGGCTGGATTTAGTGGAGGAAAAGTCTGCTCTCGTGTGCAGCTGCAAGGCAAAAGACAAATGTATGGCTGACTGGTGATACTGAGGCAGAGACCTCAGGTGTGTTCAGTGCCGACAGCAGAGAAACAGGTGCCTGTCGTCAGTGCACCTGTGTAGCCGGAAAGGTTGTTGAGTCCTGGGGAGATGCTCTGTTCTGCTGCCAAGGGACGGTGGAGACACTCGCTGGAGGCAGTGATGGATAAGAAGTCAGTGGGACAGTCACACTTAGACATTTTGCCAGCCTCACCTCATTTATCTCCGAGGCAAAAGCCTGTTTGAGAGATGAGGCTGTAAAACAGGTCAGGTTGTACTGGAATCAGTCTACCAGCTCCTCTGCGCTCCACCACCCAGACCTCTTTTGTTTTTTTCAAGCGAGGACTGAGAGTTTGTGAGTCATTCTGTTGCCTTGTTCTCTGCTGTTGTCTCCTTCATGAACACAACCACGAAACCCACACAATGTCTGAAGAAGTCCTGGCTGAATTTAAGGCTTTTGGAAATAAATCATTTGCCTCAGCATACATTGGCATGGTTCTTGTACTAAATGTCCACTCTATTTAATACAGGACAGAGTCAGTAGCACACTGTTTGTGCTTCACTAAACACAATTGGACTTCATGTCCCTGAACAATTACTTTCCAAGTGTCTTTTTCTCTTAAACTGCCCATTTATCGCTTGAGAGCCTTTATTAGCCGTGTTTATTTGGAAACAGGCTGCTTGTTAATTAGTTGGTAATTAATCTAATTTAGCTCCAATGGGAAATTAAAAAAAGGTCTTTTGAACCTACAAGTTTTGGCTTCCTGCGATCTTCTAACAAATGGTCACACATGCCTACTCATAGCTCTCACCACCTTTAATGTCTCTGCATAAAGCTTGACAGCTGCTTGGCTCTTTGACTTCTTCCATCTCATCCTTTATTCCCTCCTTAAGTTTAATCCCTGCTTGACGTTTCCTTTTATTTTTTATTTTTTTACATGTTGTTAGAGAGCTCAGTTCATCTTAGGTCTGTGTCGCTGTCTCCTGTTACCCCTTTGAGAAGGAAATTGTAATTATTTTCTCTCTCTATCATCATGGTGACCCACAGTACAAAGCACCATGTGGCTGCTGTTCTGCTCAGATCAAATTCTCTTCCCTCAACATGAGCCAGCTTTTTGTGGTTGTCTTGGCACAGTGGCAGCTGCAGATCTGTGGGAACTAGATTACGTTTGTGATGCAGAAACACGGCTTTCACTCATTTAACTGTTTGACCTTTTGCTTTGAAATTCTCCAGCGCTCCGGCTACATGCATCGGGAGGTCCTGCAGATTGCCCAGCAATACTCAAACATACGAGCCACACCCTGGCGAATGGTCACCATCTGGGGTGGTGCCAGCCTACTGAAGGCCTACCTACGCAGTATGCAGGACCTGCTCTCCATGCTGGACTGGGAGTGGGATTTTTTCATCAACCTCAGCGCTACAGATTTCCCCACCAGGTTGTTTAGCAGATAATAATATTATTATTATGTGACTTCCTTAGTCCACAGCAGAAAAATACCAAATATCCCTGTGTAGCTGTGTACTCGCTGCATTAAACCTTTATTATTCTCCATTCAAGTGTTACACACAGTATGTCCAGTGTGAATACTGCTGTTGTGCATCGGTTTGTCAGTCTGGACAACTTTCCCAGTTTGTGTTGATTCTTCCTTGATTGCCTTTTTCACTGGTGGTTTAATCTTTCAATACTGCATGGATATTTGGTCGCCCACAGTGACTTTTACTGCAAAATTATAAAGTAGCAGCCATAGCATTTGCCACAGGAAAAGAGGAGTCTGGTAGCATCATTAAATGGATTGTTTTGGTCATACGATCACAGAGCTGGCAGTAAATAGTCTTCTGTCTTGCTGATGGTTTTTTTGCTGGATTTCCGGGGCTGCTTTGAGCCACTATCAAAGCAGCTGCTAGTCCTCCTGAACCATTCCAATGAGGTAATAAGCTTGGATTGGTTGGATGCACACAGACACGCCTGTGTCAACCAAATCCTGTCCAAAGTAGCTAATTTCACTCATGGATATTATCAGCCAGCACTGTACTCAAGCCAGCATTTTATTTCCAAAGAATCTTTCTAGAAATGTTCTTTCTTTCTTGACCTAACCCTTCTTCCTTTCAATTCTCACCGAAACACCCTCCTGCAGGACCAATGATGAGCTGGTGGCGTTCCTGTCGCAGCAAAGAGACAAGAACTTCCTCAAGTCCCACGGGAGAGAAAACGCCCGGTGAGTAATCTAGCTGTAAGATACAGACCAGCTAAAACACACATTTGGTTGGTGTTTTTCCTTAATTAAATCTGGCATGTCTTAACATTTAATTCAAACTCTTCAAGTGTTTTTCAATGAATTAAAAGGATAGTTCAGATTTTTTTGACAGACATGATAAGCTGATTCTTGTACCATTATTAAATACAGTGTGGCAGCTCAGACAGAAATGACTTGTTTGATCATTGACTTTGATGAATCCAGCGAGCAGCACTACAATGTCTCTTCCACATATCAACTTAAACTGTGTTCTGTGTTGAAGGTTTATTAAGAAGCAGGGCCTTGACCGTCTCTTCCATGAGTGTGACAACCACATGTGGCGTCTCGGCGAACGCACCATCCCAGAAGGCCTGGAGGTCTCTGGTGGCTCTGATTGGTTTGCGCTCACCCGCCGCTTTGTGGAGTACGTCATCAACTCCCAGGATGACCTGGTGTCAGGGCTGAAGCAGTTCTATTCCTACGCTCTGCTCCCTGCTGAGGTAAGTAAGCCTTAGGTGGTCTGTTTATCTCCCGTAGTTGAGACAGACAGTTTGATATACAAGTCTGTCTCATGCTTGTCCTCCCCTGCCAAGGCAGAAGAGCCTAGCAGTGGAGATAATGTAATACTTTAAGCTTTCAGGCGCAGCGTGCAGCAGAGGTGCCAGACAAGAGTAGGGTTCACTCGAGTTTATCTGACTGTGTGGTTTAATGTCTCAGAGGAGGTGCAGTGGTTTGTTCTCTGTTGTTTGGTGCTATAGAGGCGTGACAATTTGCAATTTAGAGTTGGTGGTTAGAAACCGTTTATACACGTCTTTGACGCTTTACAGTAACTTGACTCTCACCCAGCACAGTCTTTGTTGTATTGCACAGCACAGCACAAATGATGGATTCACTCCTGCCCTTTCTCCCCAGTCTTTCTTCCACACGGTACTCGGGAACAGTCACATGTGCGACTCTCTGGTGGACAACAACCTGCGTGTCACCAACTGGAATCGTAAGCTGGGCTGTAAATGCCAGTACAAGCACATTGTGGACTGGTGTGGCTGCTCTCCCAATGATTTCAAACCACAAGACCTCATCCGGATCCAGGTGAGTGAGCCAGATTGACCTTGTTTGCAGTTCCCCAGGCTCACGTTTTATTACTACCAGTTTGGTTCAGTGTCTTAAAGGCTCATTTCTGTTAATTTTGCTTTTTCTGATCCACAGCAATTGACACGTCCGACATTCTTTGCCCGCAAGTTTGAGTCATCAGTCAACCAGGAGGCCATAGACATCCTGGACACTCACCTGTATGGCCAGTACGCTCCGGGCACCGTTGCCATCAAGGCATACTGGGAGAGCCTGTTTGAGCAGTTGGATGGCGTGGGCTCACTCAGTGACGTTGCTCTCACTGCTTACACTTCTTTCTTCCGCCTGGGACTCAAGAATCTTGTGACTACTCAGAGCAACGTGGAGGCCTGCAGGTCCGTAGACACTGTTTAGATTTTATTTTCAATCTGTAAATGATACAACAGGTGTATTTCTTTGCCGAATAGAAAATATTTTCATGTCTCATGTGTGATTTTTTTTTTTTCTTCCACTCACTGCAGGTTCGAACCAGTAGGATACCCTCTATCGATACACTTGTACTTTTATGACGACCGTTTCCAAGGGTACCTGGTGCGTCAGGAAGTCCAGGCTGTGGGTTCAAAGATCAGGGAGACACTGGAGATGTGGGCAGTGCCCCAAGCCACGCTTGTCCTCGAGAAAAACCTTAAGGAATTTGAAAGGCTCAAGAACCTGGAAGTAAGTGTACTTCTTGTCTTGTCTTTTTGTTTAAAGAAGAGGATGATGAGGATTCTTCATTATCATTGTTTCTGTCCTGTACAAACTTTTAATATCAAGGTACCTTAAGAAATCTGCTGTATTGGAAGATTTTCTTCTTGATATGAAAAAATTGGGGTTGTTTTATCAGGGCTTGATCTGGCCAAAACTGAACTTTGAAGTTTAATTAGTTTAAAAAATATGTTAATATTGGGAGGAAGGCTAGTGCAGAAAGTGCTAACACGTTCTCTCACCTTGTCCTCAAATAAAATTTGAAAGTCAAAGACGTAGGAGACATTTTTTTGCTGCATTGTGTCACATAAACCAGACTGTGACTCCTTTTGTCTTTCTCCCTGGCAGATCGGCACAGAGTGGGATCCTAAAGAAAGAATCTTTCGTAACTTTGGTGGGGTGATCGGCCCTTTGAATGAACCACTGGCAGTCCAGAAGTGGGCACGTGGTCCCAACCTCACAGCCACTATTGTATGGATTGACCCAGCACTGGTTGTGGCAACATCTTATGACATTACCGTGGACGTGGATGCAGAGTACACCCAGTACAAACCCCCACTGCAGCGCCCCCTGCGGCCCGGTACCTGGACCGTACGGGTGTTAAAACAGTGGGAGCGCGTGGCAGAAGTTCGCTTCCTTGTCATGCCCTTAACTGTCAAAGATAAGGAACCACTACGCAAAGGTGAGATGTGGGTTCAGAGCATTTGATGGACATTATGTCATTTTAAAGGATAAAGCTGGTGATATTCTATATTTTTCTTATTGTCAGTAATTCCCATGGAAGACCTAATCCACCAATCTGTCAGTCTGTCTCTAAATACTTGCCGACATCCCTACTCAGTCTGTGGCACTCAGCCTCAAGTCCATTTGTTCCTACTGAAGATGGAAATCTTGAAAAATGGGTCACAAATATATAGTTTATTTTTTCAAAACAGCTGGACAGTAATTTTTAACAAATGTTGCTGAAACAGGAGTAAAGGCCAATTCATGGTTGGAGCATCTGTGTGGCCGCGAGTGTTTGTGTGACGTAAATTTCCTCATCTGCCCATCTCTGCAAAGGACTCTTGTCCGCAGGCAAAGTGTCCGTTTTGAAGTGTGATAAAAGCTTAAGTAGTGAGTTTGTTGGGGACTATTTTCACCTGCTGATATGGGGAGCTAGTGAGTATTTCCAGCAGCAGGGCGGTGTATGTGGGATTGATTCCAAATAAACTACCTGTGTTTACGGTAATAAAGGAACATGTCACTATTTATTAATTTTTGGACAACAATGGAGCTTTATAGCAAAGAGGAATAAACTATTTTAGATTTGGATACACAGGAAATACGTTGGTCTTTTCATGAGATTGTTGATAAGAAAAAATATAGAATATCACCGGACTCATCCCTAATCAAAGGTTTAAAGTTTAATATGTGATAACTCATCTTGTAAGTTTTGTTGGGTCTTTTAAAAGCTCATTTCCCCTTTTTAATTTCTCTGTCTGCTAATCTGAATGTCCACTCCAGAAGAGGACAGCTGGCTCCATGCAGGTCCTCCAGGTAACTTGTACCTGGAGCAGAGCTTCCAGCAGCTGAACTCCGTGCTGAAGCTGCCTCCCCAGGAGTCTGCCATGCAGGAGGCCCAACGTAAAGCCCAGCTGGTGGGTCAGGCCCTTGAGGCGTGGGTGGACAGCAGCATAGGGACCTTCTGGGTTACAAGCAACCTGTGCGCCACACAGACTTCCTCTTGCCCAGCCATGGGACCTTGCTCCAAGACCTCCTGGAGCTCTCTGTCCCCAGACCCTAAGTCTGAACTGGGCCCAGTCAAAAGCGATGGGCGGATCAGGTAGCCCCAAGAGAGAAGAGACTGTAGACTGCAACACATACATAGGAAGACTGAGGGGGGGAGCTGGACCTGCAATGGAGAGCTCCAAGAGAACCTGTGTGAACTGGATATTGTCTCAGAGCTCAAGGGCACATAAACAACAAGACATCTTCCTGCACTGGGGAGTCGAGGCATTCTCACTGAAGTGGTAATACACACTTAAAAGAGGATATGACTGCTGGAAATTTGCACATAGAAGTTTGCAAGCGCAAAGACTTGTGTCATTGTTTTCTGAATGGGTACACGGATGCCAGATGTATTGCGGTATTATGCTGGCACACAGGTTTTCAGTCCGGGTCTGTCTGGGTCGGAGTTTGAAAAGAACCCTCTGCGCATGTTTGAACTCTGTTTGGGCGTACAGTTTTCAGTTTTCCTCTGCTTTGAAAGAGTCGGGAAGCAGTTGTCAAAACACCAGGCTCCTGGCTGTGTTCAATCTTCATTTCAAGTGAAGAATCAGTCTGAATTGTGTTATTGTGCTTATTTTGAAGCATTGTTATGTAAGCATATGGAGCAGACAGATGAAGTGCACTTTACAGTAAGACTATAATGTTACACAGAAGTTGCTTGGTTACAGTGTGAGAAGTTAAAAAGTCGTGGATAAGGTCACATCACTTGTCTTACAAGGCAAACCTGCACAGTCACTCTCCTGCACAGACACATCACTAAATACTTTTAACCTGTATTAGGAACAAATAAGGAAAGAGAGTGAGGGTCCTTAGGTTTAGAGTCTTTTTAGTCTTGTTTACTGTGTCATATCATTTTTGAACATGTGTTTTTTTTTAATGTATTTTTTGTCTGTTAGCTCCTTGAACTGGCTGTAAAGTGTTAAGTTGTCTTTGATGTCCATTGTTGCAAAAAAAAGCCACTCTGAGTTGTTTTCCTGGTCAAAGGAAGTGCCTAGACAGATAGCGAGGTTGCATTCAAGTTCCTCTGAAATAGATGACAAAACAATCTCAACGCTACAGTTCTGACAACTGAGCAAACTCCACCTGTCCATGAAGACTTTCAGAACAAGCCAGTAAGTTGAGATTGTTTTGTTAGTTGTTTCCAAAATCAAGAATGAACTTTCAAGCTGAAATCCTCTGAAATAATTTGGCTTTTTGGCTCCAGAATTCTTTGAACTAAAGCCAACTTTAAAACTTTAAATGAATAGTTTTGTGAAATATGTTTGTTTGCTTTCTTGCAAAGAGTTAAATGAGAAGATTGATACGACTCTCATGTATGTATGGTAAATTATATGAAGGTACACTAACTTAGCTTAGCACAAAGACTGGAAACAGAGGGGAACAGCGAGCCTGGCTAACAAGGTAACAAAAATCAGCCTACCTGCACCTCTAAATCTCACTTATTTGTTTAATCCGTACAAAAATGGGAGTGTAAAAACTAGAAATCGCCTTTTTACTGATTGTTTTCTTGGTCGACACAAGTCACTTCCTGGAGTCTCCGCTGGTTGCCTGGCAACTGGTTCCAACCATGAAATAAAGCTAGCTTAGTGCGACGCATAACATTAATTTACACTTTTTGTGCGGATTAAACACGCGATACATAAAGTGTTAATTAGTGAGCTTTACACGTGCTGGTAGGTGTATTTTTGTATACCTTTTGAACGGAGGCAGGCTAGCTGTTTCCTGTCTTTGTGCTAAGCTAACCAGCTGCTGTTGACTTCATAATTAGCTTCATAATTAGCATACCAACATGAAAGTGGTATCGAGCTTCTCAGCTAGTTAGCTAGCTAACTCTCGACAAGACGGCGAATAAGTGTATTTCCCAAAATGTGTAGCTTTTCTTTTAAATGCAAGACGTTTAAATCTCAAACTTGGTTTGACACATTATGTTATACCTCCTGTGTATCAGTTAATATGCGTTTTGTTACTGTGTGTGTGCTCCGTTTGTCTCACAGATTGGTTCATGTTCACATTTAATTTCCTAAGATGCATTTCATTTCAACTCTGGGTCCACCAACCAAAAATGGTTAACAGTACACTGTATGTTTGAGTTTTTATCTTAGAATCTAAGCTGCCTTTACTTAGTGGGAAAGATTAATTGTTTACTACGGGATAATAGCTTCCAGAGATGTGCAATGAATGCCTTTTCAGAGGATAGTTAAGCCCCCTGCCTGTGTCTTAGTTTGTTTTTTAACCTAGTTTTACGTGACTTTTTATGTTCTTAAATAATAGTTGGCCACCATATGAGTTTTCAAGTGACCTTGTTTACCTTGCACAGCACAGTTGCTTCAGTGAAGCCCCAGTTTTATTGATATAGGAGAGCAGAGTAATGGGCGTAACAGATGTTATTTTTCTATACAGTTTGAGAGGAAGTGTGTATGTTGTCCGTTCATCTCCAGTGCTCTGTTAAACTATTAAAAACTGCTGTCTAGTTATGTTGTATATGACAGTCCCACCTGTTAAGTGTCGTTTGAAGCAGACCTTCTGTTATTGTGGGGGTGGGAGATGGAGGTCTCCGTCCGGTTGGTGAGTCATCCTGATCCCCGTGGCTCTTATCTGAGTAGGGACTTCAGCCTGTGACTGAAAAAGCTCATAGAAAAGGCATCCTGACTGATGACTCAATAAAAGAAAACACTTAAATTAAGGATTGTGTTGTGCTGTTTCTTCTTGTTTCTTTTACTGAACCTATTAGGTTGGTAATTCCTGTCGTTTTTTATATGCCAGATGACCTAAATTAAACCCACTTTTTTGTCTTAGCTGTATTCAGTAGGTTTATAAGGTGGTTTTCCCCTTTAAAGCAGATGAAGGAGGTACAGTAGGACATGTTTATGAGGAGGAGAGGCGCTCTCCAGGGTGCTGAACACGTCCCTGTTGTCACTTCCTTGTAGAAATGCCCGACATGCTTTTACTTCATAAATACTGTAAACATACAGTACACCACCGTGTTTGTCTCTAACAGGAACGCTGTCATATAAATATTAAGTCGGGTCTGTGCGTGCTGAACCACAGGTACTTTTGCGTCTTTGTTCAGGATGTAAACCCGAGGCATGCAGAGCTGGAGGGGCGGAGGTGATGACCGACCGGACAAAGCGGAAGGAGAGGAAGTTTAAATGGTTAGATTATTTGCAGGAGCTCGTCTGCTGTTGACCAGAGTTAAACTACAGAAGCAACGGGATGGACGACATCTGTGAGACGCAGAGGCAGGAGATGGTGTCCTCGGACAGTGCGTACGGGTCATGTACGGTGGACACGGACACAGAGGACGGACACACACCCACAGATAACAGCTTCCCTTATAATGAAGACCTGACGCATAAGGTGAGTGCTTACTTCTGCACTAGTTTTTATGAGATTTGACAAGAAGCAAAATTAATCAGAATTACAGCTAAACTTTAGTCTTCTAGAGGAATTTAATGATTTTCTGTAGGCTACAACAATCAATTTATGGTAGTCCCAGTTATTCAATTTTTATCTTTTGCAAAACATAAGGCGCTGGATCTGTGTGCTCCCTCTGCACATAAATAAAGACCCACTGGCAGCTAATTTCCCTAAAAAGGTAATCTTGGAAACTGTTGCAGTAATCTTTATAAAATGATACTTGTTTACAGATACTGTGGTTTGAGTAATTCACTCCAGCAGAGTCTATGTGCTTTATCATTTAGTACTTCATATCATGCTAGCTACAATCAATAATATCCATAACAGATACAGTAAACTATGGAACCCCAAAGTGTTCAATGTTCAAATGAACCCACAATTTGTAAAATAAAAGAAGAAATTATTAAACCTCAACTAATTATTATGAAATGTTACTTCATCAATCATTGTCATAATAATGAATTATTTTTTATTTCATTATAGACATTTTTATTTCTTATTAACATTTTTCTCCAGTGACACTTTTATTTTTATTTCATAGTGACACTTTTTATTCAATAATATCACAGCCTCATCACACGCACCCTGCCTCTTCAGCAAGCTCAACAACTGCTACCAGATTTAGCCAGTTAAACTTAATTACTGCATAATTACTTATTTATTTGTTTAATACTGAACTCTTTGGGGCTCCACAGTAAACCACTGGTTTCCCAACCTTTCAGGCTTGTGTCCCATTAAAACAAAGCAACTTCTCCCTCATGACTAATTTCAGAGTCCTGAGCAGTTCAAAGGGATTTTCCCATGCTGGGAACCACTGCAGTAAACCACTAATAATGTCTAAGTAATTTATTTACAATCTATTTCAATTTAATATAACATCTCTGTAATAAATTTGCTCCAGGTAGCCTCAAGAATGACCACCAAGTTAAATCAACACTGATCACTATGAGCTTCACAAACATGAGATTTAATGCAGCCTGTTGTTTGGATTGCATTGGTTTGTGAAGGTGCACTTAATAAACTGGTAACTCAGCATAATATATCTCACATGTGTATAAAAAATGTGGTGTTTCAAACATTCTTACATGACAGCTGTTTTCAAACATGTTAATTTTGTATAGAATCACACAATAGTTCATTAGTTTTTCTTTTTACAGATAAATCTCAACACTGTTTGATATTAGGTGATGTTCGACCACCAGCAGATGTTAAAAAGTTTTCCTCCAGAAAGTCCCTCGGGCCTCTCAGTGTCTGTATGTCTGTGTGGGTGGTGGCTGGATGAGAGAGAGTCTAGAAGTTCTGTTTTCCATATTAAAACCCTCCACTGAGTTAGCTTTACTGTTATCTTTACACCACGCCATTCAGCTAGAGAGAGGGTGCACACAAACAGATTTATCATATCCGTCTAAAGCTGGTCAGAGCTCGGTCCTGATTTGTAGTTTTCTAGGTTATTATTACAGTACTGGGTTAAAATGATAATATAAATAATAATAAAAAGCAGACTTCTGCACATGTACACAGTCTTTTGGGACATTAATTGTTTCATTGTCAGAGAAACAAATGTTTGACTTTGTACAGGATTTTGCCTATTGTCCATATTAGTGCAGTAGTCAAATCATGTGCACAGCAATTACAAGCTTGCTTCTACAGTCTGTGAGATTAATTTTACTGCTTTAAGACTGCAGCTATTTCAATGGTTTGATCCCTTTATAAGCTTCAGGACCCTCAATAACTCGACTCTTCAGTGAAATAAGCAGTGCTTTGTGTGTGAGCCTAGAACAAGTTCCTGCTCGCTCAGTCATCACTTTTCTGGTTATATTTGTTGTTTTGCCCAGTCACAGCATACTACATACAGATGGCTCCACTTTTTGCTGGCTAAAATGGGCCAATTAAACTTATTCTTAAACTTTTAATTAATCTTGGAAAAAATGTGTGACAAGAAGCCGTCTCAATGAGAAACGATCAGAAGTGGATTTATACAAAAATATACAACTCAAAATCTTTTCAGAACTGCTCGTTGGTTTTCTAAATCCTGTTGCTGAAGTTTTTAGTTCAATAATTATTCTTAATGTGAAGTTATCAGCATTTAAAGACACCTGCTGAATAATTACACTGTCGTCTCCTGGTTGGGAAAGATGAGAGCAGAGACACTTCCTGTTCTCTCTCTCTGCTGAATCCTCGCTGCTCATATTTAAAGACAAGCTCTTGTCTTAAATGAGAAGTTTTTTGAAATTAATTTACATTTTTTGAGAAGAAAAAAACCCCCAGAAATCTGCGGGGGCAAGTGTGTGTGTGTGTGTGTGTGTGTGTGGACATGGCATAAAAGAAATATCTGAGTAAAGGCCTGTTACTCATCCTGAAACTGTGGACAAAATATGCATTCGGGAAGGTTTACGTTTCATTCACAATTACTAGAAAAAGTACCATAAATGTTAAATACTGGTAAATGCATGCTATTGAAGTAAACGCTGCTGTACGGTGAGTTGATATGCCTGAGAGGAGATACTTAATTTACCATCCATTGGATCCATTGGACACATATGAGAGTCTCGGGTTTCCACTCAGCAGTTTCTTGAGAATTATCTCATTATGAGACATCTAGGGCTCTTGATGAACCCAAACAACTCAGGCAAATCTTGTGTTGCCATGGAGACATATTCAGCATCTCCATCCCTGCTATAGGGCCCCTCTTGCCACAGTAAACCCTCCCCACCTCCATCCCTAACTCCACACACACATTCAGTCCCCATGTGCTTCCTGGAGATAAACGCTTCGCCGCTGCTCTTTTCTCCAACAAGTGTTTGTCCTGAGAACGTTTACATGCCAGCATCAACATTTGATGAAGGAGGCATGAAATAGTAATATGTTGATTTCACACTGGCCAGCTAAACGCTGCATAACTTCCCCTTCAAACGGTGAGTCACCCATACAGCAGCTTGCCTCTGGTCTGCATCATTTGTACTTGAGGGCCAATTTGTGCTTGTACCCACTCACACTGTGGAGAAATGTCTGTGGTCGACCTCAGAAAACTTCTTTCTGAACGCCTGTTATTCAGATATAAAACAGCAGCATCCTATACAAAGATTATTTATATCCTGTACGCTTTGTTTGAAAAGGTCACTGTCTATTTGCTGAATTTCTGAAGCCTTTTTCTGTATTTGAAGTATGAAAATTGTTGCTTTACTCAGCATTTTAGAAGACTACGTCTTCAAAGAGAGCTCTGCACACATCCACTTTAAAAAAACAGACAGATTTTCATCTTGTGTCTCTGCTCAAACTGTCATGTCGTTATGTTTTTAATGGGGGAGCAAAGTCGAATGTGCAGAACTTGTGGATGTCAGTGATTAAAGCAAACGTATTGCGAGCTGCAGAGCGCCGCATGCTGTAATGCTGCACCCTATGTGGGCTCTTTGAGACTGCAGATAAGAGGCAGGCAGCGGGGCCAGCCTGCTGGAGGAGGAGGAGGAGGACGGGGAGGGGGGGTTGATAAATGTCAACAGGCTTGGCACACCAGCAGCCCTCAGTGACACCATAACCATGGCGACAAGGCCGATTGATGCCTACGTCCAGCGCTGTGGTGTCAAATCAGCACATCCCTGCTGGGGTGACGCATGACCCTCGGCCATGAGAACTGATGATTATCACACCAGCGTTGACTGTTTTTATTTGTGTGTGCGTGAGGTTTGATTTGTGTCTGGTGAACAGATCCTTTGCTTAAGTAGCAATACAACTATGTCCAAATACTCCATTAGAAGTTAAAGTTCTGCATTAATTACATTAAGTAAAAGTGCAGTATAATCAGCTAAATGTATAAAAGTATCAAAAGTAGTGGCTCTGCAGAAGACGCCCCTGTGGCTGGTATAATATTACATAAACTGTTATTTGATTGGTATTGCGTTGATACATCAGTAGCATTTTACTGTTGTGTTGGTCGAGTTGGAGCTAGTTTTAATTACTTTACTGTTAGGTATTTTAATCCAGTGGTTCCCAACCTGGGGGTCGGGCCCCTTCAAAGGGTCTCCAGTCTCCAGCATGTAAATCTGAGGGGTCATGAGATGATTAAAAGAAGAAAAAACAAGGTTCAGCTACATCAATTTGTTTTTGTTTTTTTAAACTTTTCTCTAATTGCTGTTTTTGTTTACCTCTTTGGGCCCTGAACAGTTATTTAAATGAAAATAGACCTTGGTGGAACTGCTAACAACTCATCAACGTCTAAAACATAACAAGAGGCCTCAACAAGACACTTAAAATGTAGTGTAGTTTTTTTCCCCTGTTGAAAGGTTTTTTGGGGGGAGTTGTTCCTCATCCGAATCGAGGGTCTGAGGACAGAGGGTGTCATATGCCGTGCAGATTGTAAAGCACCTTGAGGCGAATTGTGATTTATGATATTGGGCTATGTAAATAAAAATTGACTGACTTGACTAGTAGAAGTATAAAGTGGCATAAAATGGAAATACTTAAGTCAAATTCTACTTGAGTTAATGTACATAGTTACTTCCCACCGCTGTGGTTAATGTTCCCCTTGTGGCTGCAAGAACAAAGGCAGAACATCAGCCTCAGATGTGAGCAGCCATCTCTGATACAGTGACACAGTTTCAGGCTCAAACACACACACACACACACACACACACACACACACACACACACATATTCCCCAGTACATTCCCAGTTCCCCACTGCACATTGCCCTTCCCTCCTGGAGGCATTAAGCCAGCCGTCACTTTGCATTACAGAACGCAGAGCGGTGCAGTGAGCAGCAGATGAACATGTACAGTAACCTACACTATGTGCCCACACAGTGTTCTGGCCTCCGGCGGCAGCAGCCCGGATACATGATGTCGCATCTCTCTGTGACTCTCTCTGCAGACAATCCTGGTGGGGGACAGCGGAGTGGGCAAGACCTCTCTGCTGGTTCAGTACGACCAGGGCAAGTTCATCCCAGGGTCCTTCACCTCCACCGTTGGCATTGGCTTCACAGTGAGTCCACACTTCCTGCACCCTCCCACCCTGAATTTGTTGTATCTCGCTCTTGCTCAACCCATCCCTCACAATTCCTCTCCCTCCTCCTCCCCCCCACCCCCCACTCCCTGTTATGCTGTTGACTTCACCCGAGTGATGAGAAGGACATGTCAGTGCGATGGGCTGTTTGTACTGAAGCGTTGACATGACGGCGATGCAAATCTTCTCCGTTTCTGTGCTGTTTGTGTGTCAGTGAAGTGCAGCATGAATCAGTGGTGTTCTCCAGTGTGGGACGTCGCATCTTCTCACTGCATTCATTACGATCCTTAACACTCTGGGAGAGGGTGGGGGTTGTTTGCATTATTATGGTTAATGATGCCACTGCTATGATTAAATTACTGTGAAGAGAGCACTGCTAATGAATGTCATGGCAGCAGGCTGTTTGCTGCTGGATGTTTGTAACAAAGCTGTTTTAAACAAGAGAGATTTTATGCTTTTTGACATGGGGGGGGGTTACTCTCTGTGGCAAGAGGAGGCAAACAGGAAAGATGTATGGCTCATTTAGTGTATGATTTTTCAGCTGTGGTAACTTTGGCTTTGTGTCATTGCCATTATAGAGCAGCACAGAGGAGGCAGAAATCTGTGAGAAAGTATAAAATTGGCTTTGCCATTTCGCATTAGCATGACTTTGTGGTGGGGTATGATTCAAAGGTTCAAAAACCCTGCAGGAAAATGCACTACAGAAACGAAATAAGTCATTCTGCTGCATACCTCTACTGGATTTAAAGTCAAGGGTGAGACAGCGCCTGTAAATATACTAATATACCGACTTAAATGCACACAGGGGGAAACTGGATCCAGTGTTTGTGCTGTTTCATGAGCTTTTGTTGTTGTGGCTCACTGGGCTGGAATAAGTGTTCACCTTTTACATTTAAAGCTTATTTAGAGACATTTTAGATGCACTTCTCCTCACTGCTTTCTTATAAAACTATCATAAATAATGGAGCAGTGAGTTCCAGGAGGCAGACACAAGAACACACAGGACTTCTTTCCCCCCCTTACTCAGAATTAAATCAACCTTTCAGTCAGCTGCTTGTACAAATGAATGTTTCATCATTATGTCCATGTCAGAGGGGTGGGATGTTGCCCGCAGCTGCCCATCACACAGAACGATGAGCTCATATGTTTAAACAAGAGATTACATGTCGGTTATGTAACATAAACGATCTCTGGCCGGGTGTCGTAAGTCCTGTCGCCACGGAGAGGAGCGGAGACGCGCCTCCTCCTGACTTGAACACTGGGGGGAGACAAACACCGCAGGAAAAGATTCATTTTCAGACTTGATTGGGAAATCGAGTCTCAACGAAACCATTTTAGACATGTATGAGCTGCTAATTAAAGGAAGGGGTTGGGGATATGTTAGGATCATCTGTTCTTCACGAGAAGAGACGTGGATTATTGTTTGCCTGCTGTTAAAGACAAAAATGGGTTGTTAAAGAAGCTACAAACATGACAAATGACAGGCACTACTTTATGATAAAATAAGATGCTCTTGTCAGAATTTTTATGAGATATTCTCAAAGGAAACATGTTTCTGGTTTCTGGACAAGGTTTACGCAGCGATGCGTCCTTTTACGCACATTTCCACCTTAAAGAACATCTTATCCATCTTCAGGAGAAGATCCACTTTATATATGAAGTGTATTTAAACTAATAGGTCACAGTTCAGCCTCTTTCCTCCTGTTTTGTGAGGACTCTTTGCCCTGACCCTCTCTCAATGATGGAGCACCACCTGTGGCGGATGAGTCAGCCGCCAGCAGCTGTTTGGGGACAATGTCAGCCTGAAAGACGAGTCTGGTGTTTCACTCATAAGAAAATACAGTGTAGTTGGAGCTGCCGGCGTCCTCGCACACTCAGTTAATCATCTGCCCACGCCAGGATGCACCGCTCCGCTCTGCAAAATCAGAGAAATGTTTCCGCCTGTTTGTCATCACCGCGTTCTTGACTGGTTCGTGTAGACGCCGCCGCCGCAGCTGCTGATTGTTTTTCAAGTTTGGATCGTCGCTTCCGTCTTGTGTCAGAGCGAGATTAAGGTGTGATTCTCCTCTGGAAGCGCCCGGTGATCATTTTGTGGCCACACGCAGTAATGCGAGCAGAGGGAAGGCTGGAGTCTGGCGGAGACCGGGACTGAGATCTCACAGACACCGCGCGCGTCTTCCTCGGACACATCTCGGAGATTAAACTGTGGTTCGGCGCTCTTTTTTTTTTCTTTTTTTTTTCTTGGCATTGCGATGTCCACAAGGAAGACATCGTTGACGGACAAGCAGACCAAAAACGGGACGTCAAAATATGTGTTGGAGAGATGCGCTTCTATTAACGAGTATTATGATATTGCCTTCAAGGTGTGTATTCCCGTCTTGTCATGTGTGTTGGTTTTCTCTTTGTGGTGGAACAGGTGGCTTTTTGACACAGACACAACCTGCAGCAGCAACATGAATATTGACTCCTCACATCTGGAGAAGTGCCAACCATTAACTACCAGCTGATAAGCCTGGCTTTAGGCATTCTTCTTGTTAAACAGGCCATGTTCACTGTTTGTACACAAGATGACAGAGCAGACACCAAGTCATCGACCTGCTGCTTTCATTCGCATCACTAAGAAGTCCCCGTGAGCCTGTAAATCTCTCGAGCTTGCTTTGTCCGCCCTTACTGACATGCACATATTTGCTGAGGGTGTACTTGTTGCTCCTTACAGAACCCTCCCATTAAATATTTACAGATGCTGCGCAGACACACCTGTGACTGTTCCATGTAGAGCCCCAGACAAAAGGAAAAGTTAAATTCAAGTTAAATTGCATTGTTATCTTGCACACCAGTGTGTTCATGCAGCTGTGACTCACTGTAAGGCTCACATCACATGCTGCTGGACAGGGTTGTATAATTGCACATCCTGTTGCTGTAATTATATTGATTAGTTTTGGAGAAGGTGCACCCTGAAAAAATGATGAGAGTCGGCTCAAACATCTTGAGCGTCACATATTGGTGGCAGCTTAGTCAACAGTTGAGCACAACGCGACCTGTAGTTTATATACTGTAACCACATTAACTGAAAGCTTTGTTGCAATATAATGTCAACAATACAATATCTTGAATATTTTCCCTCTCTCAATTGCAAAATAATTTATGCAACACGTCCCTCGGTTTTAATTTCCTCTCCAGGGAGGATTGTAATTCTTATCCTGCCATCATGTACAGGCTGTCAGTAACCTGTTGTCCCTCTTCTCTGGTGGTGGGTTTTCGCTCTAGGTGATGCTGCTGGGAGACTCGTCCGTGGGGAAGACGTGCGTCTTGGTGCGCTTTAAAGATGGGGCATTTCTGGGAGGCAACTTTATAGCCACCGTTGGAATAGACTTTAGGGTGAGAGAGACGCTGGACTCACAGGATGACTCATTATATTGTTCATTATTTCTGTGTGAGCCATGAATGGTTTGTCATTTTGTGTCGTCTTCTTGCTACTATTATGAGGAAGTATTTTGCATCTGAAAAACAACCTAATGATATTAACAAAGCAACAAGGGATCCACTTGTTAGAGTGTCGTCGGCCCAATTATCACCTTATTTCCACGCAGAACACTTCATCGCTCTGCGATGATAGCACCAAATGTACAAATCCTCTCGCCAATCAGTCAAGTTCACAGACCACTTGTGCTGCGAGGCGCTGTGGATGGCTTCATAAATGTCTTGGCAGATGCCTGCCCACGTCCCTGTCTCCTGGAAAGATTGGCTGCAGCTCAACTCGGTCCTGAAGGAGTCACACTGCTGACAGACGAGCTCCCACCTCATCGCATATACCTCACGCACACACACACACAGTGACTGTCGCTGAATTTGGAGCAGATTTCTATTGTATATCTTCCTCTACTATGATGAAAATAGGCTGTTTGGAGCGAGTGGTCTGAATCCCCCCCCCAACCTCCTGTTTCCCCCCAATCAAGGCAAAACACTCACACTAATGGCAAGTCAAGTAGGGCTGATTTGAGGAGGAAATTGTGTTGCATTAGCCAGAGTGATATATTGTCTTCTTTGGATGGTGGTGTGGACATTAGGGAGCATAATGGATGTCAGATAGAGCTATATGGACGTTGTCTATTCAGAAGCATGACCATTTCATTTTGCCTCCCCCCAAAGCACTGTGGCCAGTATCCATTCATAAAATGCATTAAAAAGGCAACTGACACTGGCTTTCACTTGAAAAACATGACGGATTCAGTGTCATACTATTCATTCAGAAGAACGGCTGTTAATGTAAGCAATTACCTTTTGTTTTCCTGCATGTGTTTATGAAAAGGGGGCAAAGCTGCTTAGAAAGAGGGTCATCTGAGAGAAACAGTCGAGTCAATATGCTGAGGTTGTGCTCTCTGCATGGATAGGCAGGCAGGCTGTTGTGGCAGCTTGTAACATGGCCGGTCTATTTTCGGCATGCTTCCTTGTAGCAGTTACTCAGCATGCAGGCTCCTCTCACGTCATAATTGGGGGAAAAATGGAAACCCATGGCAACTAATGCAGGGGTTGAACCATGTCCATTCTGCCAAGGCAGAGGATTCAGCAGGTGGCAGCTTTAGTGATGGCTTTGCACACATCGCAGAGGTTTCTTTTGTTACTGTGTGGCTCCTTCTGCATTTCTTCGCATGCATGTGTTGTGTGTTCACAGGAAAGGCAGGAGCTGTTTGTGATGACCTGTCACTGATATGAAGTTATAAAGTGATTGAGGAAGTGCTGCAGAGCATTTGCGAGTCACACTTCCTTCATCTCAGCCTCTCTCTCTTTGTGGTTTTTGCTGTGCAAGGTTGAAATGCGGTTGTGACCTGGTTTGTTGCTGTAGCAGGTCATGGTAACATAAAAAAACTCCCAAAAACGGAGCATGGGAGAACCTGTTTTCTTTTTGTTGTTGTTGTTGCATGTTGGAGCATGCATGTTGAAATACTTCATGTGACCTGAACCTTTATTTCTTTTGTTAGTTTTCCCCATTCAACACATTCGCAACTCACAACATTTAGTCTTTTTTAGCCATGGTGCCTGAACTATTTTAGGCCATTCTTTTCTTTACAGGAAATCAGAGGGCACCCCTATGGGGCTGCAGGAAATTAACGGGGGAGTCAGTTGTTATGCTGCCAGTCGTCTTTCTCACTGTTGTGTAATTAAGTCTAATCTCAGGACCTTGTTGTTGTGTGGGTGTTGCAAATTACTTTCTCTGCCAGCATTCGAAGCCACTTTTAGTTGTCTTGTTTCTTTTGCCACATGCTGAGTCTCTGAGCTTTTTTAGTCTGCCGTGATGTTCGTCATTCATTTCTGTGCAGCTTCCACAGCACTCCAGTCTCTAAAGCATATGGTGGATTGTCAGTCTCTCACGGCTCCTCTCGTTTCTGCAGAATAAAGTGGTGGATGTCGACAACCTGAAAGTCAAACTCCAGGTGAGAACATGGACCTTTTTTCTCTAGAGCTGTGTGAGACAGTGTCTACATTTCAGCTCACCAAATGACAAACCATCCTTCTGGCAGCTATTGACCTATATATAACAACCTGAACTCATCTGGTAGATTATGTAGAATCAAAAATAATCTGAAAAGTAATTTACAAATTATATTTGACCCAAATGACTGTCATTGTTTGCACTGCCAATCCAATCAAAGTGTTGTAGTGTAGTAAGGAACTCGAGGGTTATGTGCCAGCAGCAAGCTGTTAATCTAAGGCACATACCCGTCTATTATCATAACCTGTTCCTTCAACAATGAGTGGGAGGTGCCAAAATGACATTCCTCTGCTAGCTCGAGTAAATCCTTAGCTTTCTTTTTCGCAAGGGCCTTGCACTTGATAAAATCCTGTGATTAATTCCAAAATAGACTCTACCACCATCAATCTCTATACAAAGGTAGAGAGACGGGCTGGAAAACAGTGTAGCAGATGGATAGGATGTAATACCGTCATTTTATGTCTTTTTAAAACGATTATTTTACAATGAAAACTCTTTGACCATAAATGATGGACCTAAAAACGGCACTGGAAAAACTTAAAGGAATATGAGGAAAACACAGTATCAGCAAACAAAATCTGTTCTTTCATCTACTATTTGTTAACATTATGTAATATAATTTTCACAATTGAATACATTTAAATATGTGATTTAAAAGAAGCTGAACGACACCAAATTGTGAACTCCACCAGAGTCAAAGGCTGAGATGGCAGTTATTGCTACGCTAGGCTAGTTAGCCTACCTTTTCACATAATAGCTGTTTTTATTCTCTTTGACCATATTTACATGCTACCTTATTTATGTCCTTGTTTATAGATAGAAAACAAAATTACCAAGATGTTAGTTGTTTGTTGTAATTGATGTATTTAAATTACATGAAACAGCTAGAGGTTAAAAAGCTAAATGTAGCTTTAGCGGCTAGCGTTTGGTTTTTAGCTGTTTTCTTTGGAAAAATACAGTTCTACAGCATACAAAATTACATGTTAAAACAAATATCAATAAGTCAGATTCTGGTCATACCTAAAGTTTGACTGTAGTTACTTCATTTTGGTTTTGTAAGGCAGTATAATGGTGGTCTTCACTTTAGTCATTTCCCACTCCTCTAAGCTAGGCTAGTTAGCCTAACTTTTATCATGACTAGTTAAGCTATCTTTATTCTCTATAACTGGATTTAGATACTTCCTTATTTATGTGGGATAAAAAACTAAATTACCAAGCTGTTAGTTTATCAAAATTGATGTATTTCAATTACAGGAAACAGCTAGACAGTAAAAAGTACATTTAGCTTTAGCGGCTAGCTGTGGTTGTCTCATCAGCAAGCTTTAACACTAATGCTAACTAAATTTGGCTCTCTTGCTTTGACTGTTTGGTCTTAAGCTGTTTTCCTTTAAATATACAGTTTTATGTCGAAAAAAAGGCTATAGCTTCTGACAAATGTCAACAAGTCAGATTCAGGTCTTCACTATATTTTGACTTGATAAGTAGACTCTGCATTTTGGCTTTATAGGTCGGCCCAGATTTGCTGGATTGTTCAGGATTGTTCAGTTTTCCCGCTCTGCTAAGCTAGCTAGTTAACCTACAGTTTAGCATGACTAGTTTGGCTGTTTTTATCCTTTATGGCCAAATTTGGCTTCTGCCTTACTTATGCAGGATGACAAACTAAATTACCAAGATGTTAGTCATCATAATTGATGTATTTCATTTACAGTAAACAACTAAGGGAGTACAAAAGTAAATTCAGCTTTAGCTGAACTGTTATCTCACCAGCAGCTTGACATAGCTAAATGTGTCTCTCGTGCTTTGACTGTATATATGTAGACTAAATAGGCGGTTACTGCATTTTGTGTTTTCTAGGGCAGTATAATGGCACGTTTCTGCTTTAGTCGTTGGCTGTGGAGGCTTTGCTGCGAGGATTGCTCAGGCTGTTCAGTTTTCCCACGTTAGCTGCTGTGTAATTATGTGGTTTGATACGCAGATCTGGGATACAGCCGGCCAGGAGAGATTCCGCAGCGTAACGCACGCCTACTACAGAGATGCCCAAGGTAACCTTTGCTTTTTATATTTCACTTCCTCATGCTCTCTCTGTGTGTGTGCTTTAGTGTGTGGGACGGGGTAGTGGAGGTAAGGGAGCAACCTCGCTGAGAAATATACTTTTTATTAGTGTGCATAGAAAGTGTGTGTAGGTGTTGATGTGTGTGTTACATAAGACAGTGTGCAGACAGCAATCAAGGTACAACCCAACTGATCTTCTGTTTCCTTTTACAGCGTTACTTCTGCTCTATGATATCACCAGCAAGCCATCATTTGACAATATCAGGGTGAGACTGTCTCAAATTACTTTTCCCTCCCACTTTCTCTCTCTCTCTCTATGCTCTCTCTACAGTTTCACTTCCTAAACCCTCTCGAGCCGAACGCCTCACACTGACTATTTACATGCAAAGTATCATGAGGGCCTCCAACATTTTCTCACAGCCCTCTTTGGAAATGACATGATGTTATCGTTTGCTTTGCGACACAGTTCCCAGTTTCAGTAATGAAAAGCAGTAAAAGTGTTCAAGGATAAGAGTGACTCAGTCTCACCATGATTGATTGGACGGTGGTAATAACACACAGCTCAAGAGGAAAGGGAAAATGCAGTCTTTAAGTGGTTGTATTTGTTTTGTTTAGAGACCAATCTCTCTTTCTCCTCCCCTCCTGTATCTGTGTGTCTTTTGTACTTTTAAAGGCCTGGCTGACTGAAATACACGAGTATGCCCAGAAGGATGTGGTCATCATGTTGCTCGGCAACAAGGTGAGCAAAGCTTCCTTTTTGCGTTACATAAAAAGATCAGGAGGATAACTGGTCCCTTAGCACAATTTTAACACACTCTTATCACACTCAGACAGACATGTGAATGCTTAAAAGCCAGAAAATGCCTCGCTGTGCAGCACATGCATGAATGCAAACCCTCACTTGCTTATTTTAACATGTACAAGCAGAACGCAGTCTTAATCGTGTTTGTGTGTCTTCACTGATGTATGTTTTTTTAAAATAAAGTTGGTCCACATCAACACATTCATTTCTCACCCATCACCCCCATGTTATTTGATCATTATGAGCAGGAAGGATACATTGAAATTTGCACCGCAAACCTTACTAATCACTTACTTCAAGCTTCCCTTGCAAGAAACCATTTCCTCCACAATGCTGCTGGTGATGAAAAGAGAAATTTCCATGTCTCGCTGCAACCAGCAGTCATTGCTAATAAATCTATAAGCTCCCTCTGGTGGCGCAGAGAGGACTCACCCTTCTCCGGGGTCATAGATGTCACACAGCTCAGATCATTTGCTGTGAGAGCAGCAGGACTGGTGGGAGTGCTGCTCTTCTGCTGAAGGTGGAGTTTCTGACATCTCATCAGTCTGAAGGAGCTCCGGCTCAGCAGCTGGCGGCGGGGCTGCCAGATAAGAGGACGTGCAAGCTGACATGATGGTGTATCACTGTAGCTAATGGCATGGTGCAACTGTGACCCTTCACCTCCACCATGATGACTTGTTTTCTCTCCCCACTGCTGTCTTACAGTCCGACATGGCTGCAGAGAGGGTCGTGAAGATGGAGGATGGAGAAAAGCTGGCGAAGGTAATGTATGACGGCTCCACGTGGTCGTATTTTCAACAACAGACACTCCACCTGCTCCTCTAATGTTTTTCCATCTTAGGAATACGGTGTACCATTTATGGAGACCAGTGCGAAGACAGGAGTCAATGTGGAGCTGGCCTTTCTCGCTATAGCAAAGTAAGTCTTAATGCTGTACTAATCAATATTTTCATATAAGCAATGGATTAAATGTAAAAGGAGTAACTCAGAGAGTCATCACCCGACTCTGCAGTTCTCCTCAGCTCTACAGTGTGCCAGCGTTTCTTTTAGCTCTTTGTTTTGGTTTTCCGGCCCAAAACTTTACTGCTTTGGTTCAGTCACCAGCATCATTTCCAGCATCAGCAGGCTGCTATTTTCACCGAAAAAGCTCTGACCCACTATGTACACTACCCGGCCAGCACCAAACGGCAGACAGTAAAAGCTGCTAAACATAGTGGAGCATTTAGCAGCTAAAGAGACAGATATTTCACTCATGAGGTGGTAAAACAGAACTAAAGGAGAGTGAGTATTGGACTTAAATTCATCAGGTGGCTCTAAATGAATGATAATGTTGCTTTGTGTCTTCTGGATGAGTAAATAAGCAACTGTGTGCTAACAAGTTACAGTAATGAGCCGAAAGAATAAGTCGATGCACGTTAAAGAGGTGTATGATCAGATGCTAATTTTGCCAGAATGCTTAAAGGAGCAGTGTGTAGCAATTAGTGGCATCTAGCGGTGAGGTTGCAGATTGCAACCAACTGAATACCCCTGCCCTCACCCCTCCCTTTCCAAGCGTGACGGAGAAATTACGGTGGCCTTCAGGTTAATTCGTGCTCGATGATTGGTTTTTCCTACGCCAATATTACGGCGATTTTAACTAACTTACTATCAAAACTAAGATGTCTAGAATCTCTAGAATCTGCGGCGTACTGTGCATTTAGAGATGTTTCTGGTGGAGCGGCATGTCCGCCTGCTGAGCCCGTTAATCAGCATGAGTGACAAGTGAATTTCAAATCCTTCATTACCAACCAGTTTGCCGTCTCTTTTCCATGGATCTGACATGCGGAATTCAGATCCATGGAAAAGAGACAGCATATGGAGAACGGAGAACTGAGATATCTCCGTATACCTCCATATGGAGAGCAGAGATATGCCTGCTCACCAAAACTTTGCTCTGCACTCCATAAGAGTAGTTAACATTATGGATATGATTTGGATTGTGATATTAAAGATAAGATAATAATGTTAAATGGAACGTGATGCTGTGATATTGTCACACCAAGCACAGACACACACACTTTTAAAAGGGAGCCATTGTTTGAATTGAGGGGACATTGCTATTAAATCGATTTTTTTCATGCTTAAATATTTTTAAGTAAAATGTTCACACACTTATAAAAATCACTTAATAAACTGATGATCTCGAGTAACCACTATTGGACCATATGAAAACAAAAACAATTCTCATCAAATTCAAGCTGCCACTTCAACGTAAAAAAGCGAAAGGCCCTCTAGAGCCAGTTTGTCCGTTCTGGGTTACTGTAGAAACATGGCAGTGCAACATGGCGAACTCCGTGGAAGAGGACCAGCTCCCTATGTAGATATGAAGGGCATTCTAAGCTAACGAAGACACAACGATTCTCAGTTTCAGGTGATTATACACTAATGATTATATTCAGTTTCTGCCAATAGATCACCCTAAATTCTACACACTGCTCCTTTAATATTTCTTACTCCATTTTTGCCCTGCCATTCATTTCCATAAAAATATAGAAAATTAGATTTTCTCGTGCACCCACACAAGTATGTAGACAGGGTGTGGACTGCGTTCTGCGTTCTTTTGGTCTGCAGCTGTTTCTCATGGTTGGGAAAAGGGGCTTTAGTTCAAGTTAAGAGATGCTTAATGCTGCATTATACAATGATATTTTAGACAACAGTGTACTTCCAACTTTGTGGCAGCAGCTTAGGGAAGACCCTCTTCTGTGTCAACATGCCTCTGGGCACAAAGGCCTGTAAATAACTTTTTTTTTTACTTTGGGTGTGGTGGAACTTGGCCTGAAGCCCTGACCTCAGTCCCATCCAACACATTTCAGTGAACTGGAATTAGTAGAGTGGAGGCTATTATAGCAGCATATTAATGGCCATAGTGTTAGAATAAGATGTTTAACAATCACATATGGGTGGGATGTCTGGGTGTCCACATACTTTTGGCCATATAGTGTATTTCATGACAAAAAATAGTATTCCATGTATTACAAGTTACCCATCCTACAACACACTGCATGAAGTATTCTTTTATAAATGTTCTTGTAGATAAATCCTTTATAAATACATGCAGGTGTGAAGAGACATGATTGGTTAATCAGCCGTGTCTTTATTCTCTAAATCAAAGCCTCATGGCACTTCTGTTCATGTTTTGGTACAAGAAAGAAGCGACAGGTGGAAAGTCTGCAGAGTCGACCTCTCTATGCACCCCACCACCCACCTAAATGAGAGAAAAAGAATAAAGAAAATTAACGGCAAAAAAGGAGAAACTAAACAAATACACTTGGGATAATACAGAGAAGTTATTTGTACTTTTCTCATTTCCAGAGTCATCTACAAGTGATCCCAAAACAAATATTTCATGCTTCAAAGGCTACATCTTTTAAATAGTTTTCTGCAGCGAGAAAATTAATATCTCTGCACACTGTACTGAACAAGTGCACCTTTCTCTTGTCCAAAAACAAACCGACTGAAATTCATTTTCAGTATAGTTTGGGTCGTGCTGCTGGGGTAATAAACGCTGCGGTTCCACATAAAGGGTTTGTATTTTAATCTGCTTCATGCGTACAGCTGGGACTTTACTCTGGTCTGCTCCTCTGGGTTTCAGTATTTTTACACTTTTCTTTTGACTTGGTATTGACGCTCACACGCCTCCCTCTGATTCCTGCATCTAATACACTCTAATGGTTTTTAGCTAATTTGTTGTTTTGTTCCTGTTGACTCGTTATAATGGGATTGTGCATGTTTGAGGCTCCCTGTGGATCGCAAACATTAACTGTGTGATTTCTGTTTTTGACTGACTTCCATGTGTACACACCTTTCTTATGGAATGGCAGGAAATATGGAAAAGATTGTTATGTGGTCTAAAAATGAGTGTTTACACAGCGTGTTCCCAGAGCTGTGGAAGAAAATAATGTAGGTGATTTGTTATCTTCACTCGACGGGTATTTTAAGTGCAAGTTAGATTAAATGATTCATGCCAGAGGCATTTTGATTAAATCTCAGTACAGAGGGAGGTTTCTCTCCCTCGCTCGCTCTTTTTATTTCTCTTCCTTTCTCATTTTCTTGATTTGCTCACCCTGTCTGTGCTGCATCCCACACATCCACCCCCTCTGTATCTAACTTCCTGAGTCTCTCTCTCCATCAGGGAGCTGAAGCACAGAGCGACACAGCAGCCCAATGAGCCCAAGTTCCAGATACACGACTACGTCGAGTCTCAGAAGCACAAGTCTGGCTGCTGTGGCCTCATGTAGCGGATCCTGATCACCAGGCAGAGAGGGACACACAGAAAGAGAGAGAGAGAGAGAGAGAGGGAGGTAAAAATGTCTGCTCTCTTTAAGAAAAAGCCAATCCCAGCGCCAAACCCAAGAAGCGGACGACTTCGTCTTCTCCACTGAGCTTTTAACTGAATGGAAGTGAATCCGGATTGGCTGCCATCCCTTATCTGAAATGTGAATTTAAATCTCTTTTATGTCATGCGTAGAAATGTTTGTGGTCTTTGTGGTGACAGTTGTATCAAACTACAAGTCAGGAGTTACAATCTGAAATGCTATATCCATCTGCAGGGAAAACATTTGTCACTCTACTCTGCAAAACTCGCCGTTTTAAATGAAAAATATGGCTCCCTCGTGAAGAGTGTTTTTGGGGGGAGGTGTTGCCTAGTGGCTATGTGGTGTGTGGGGGGTCAGGAGACACGGGGGACACTGACTGTAGCACGGACAGAGCTGGTAGTCAGAGATTACCATGCTGTTTATCATGGTTAACGTTACTGTTTGTCAGCCCTAAATATCTTTTTAGGCTCTAAATACAGCACAGTTATGGACGGGCCCATGTGTTGAGTTTACTGCCACTGTAGAGGAATAAATCTCGTTCATGGACGTTGTACAGTACAGTACAGTTGGTTTGTGAGCCTGGAAGATAGCTCAGGGCTTGTGCCATTTTCTATCCATAAAAAAAACAATTCAAAATTTAAAACTATGTGAGGAGGAACCCACTTTGGAGGCCGGAGGCAACATGGGACCAAGGCTTTGGTGAACCCTGGGCTAAGGCTTATTTCTTTATTTCTTTTTTTTTCTCTTTTCCTCCCTAATCTTTAAAAAGCTAATAAATAAAAATGTTTAAAAAGTGTTAAGATCACTGGCTTAAGTGAGCGCTGCCTTTTATACTTGGGGTCAACATACTTAATAGACCTTGGAGTCTTCAAATCCAACCGACACAAGCTAATTTTGAGCAGAAAAAGCAGTTTTTATGCACAACATGTGTACTGTTGGAGAAATCGCCTGTATCGACATCATATGCCAACAAGAATCTATGTGATTATGTGTACAGCGCATAAAAAATGATTTAGTGATGTAGTTCCTCTTTAATGAGGGCTGCTTGACCTCATGTTTGCTGTTACTTCACATGTCGCTGTTTAGCTGAGCTTCAGTAACATGACCTCTTGCCCGGCAGTGACGCGGAGCATCACAAAGCGAAGTTTGAACTTTTCGCTGGAGTTTGCAGGCCTGACTCCTGATAGATGACAGTTTTATATGAACAATCAATACGACTGTTGACGTGGATATAGCATTTTGCCATGCAGCTCTTACTTTGTTTTCATCCTACTTCTACCAGGCTGTGAACTGAATCCCCTTTTGGCCTTACAGTCTTCATCATTCTTCTTTGATAATGCAGTGTGTTTGAGAAGTGGACTTCAGTCTCACAGTCAGATTGTAGCTAAAATGATCCCGTCTGTTCACATCTGTACTGCTGTTAGATAGAATAAAGCCAATGTTTTGAGGGCGCTCGCCCACTGTGTGTCTGTCTGTACATTCAATTCAGGGCCAGTGAAACTTACATTACATTACATTTACAGTACTGTACATGTAACTGTTGCATCAGGCTACATACAAAGAGATTATTATCATGATTTACTTTCTTTTAATTTGGTTGAAGATTCCTCTGCATGCTATTTGCCTTTTACCATTCACACCCAGAGATGCACACGCACACACACACACACACACATTGTTGTGTCTCCTTTAACAATGGCTGTTGTTGTGTAGACTGTACCGAAGCTGTATTTGTTCACGCACCGCATCGTGTTAACTCGTTTCTTTGTACAATGTTCATTATGAATGTTTGCTTGTTGAACCTGCTCGATGTCACATTTGCCCCTCTTCTGAGGCGTCACGGTGATCACAAAGTGCCATGAAAAAGTGCTTTGTTATCATATTATATATATATATAAAAAAAATATATTTTGTACTGTATGTGGTGTTGTTTTATTGAAGTCAGTCTCGTCTATGCGTCTTGTGTGTGTGTGTGTGTTGGGGTTCTGGAGGTAAAGGGAGTCACCGAGGAGTAGCAGCCTGTGCTGAGGTTAATAAGCCACTGTGTGGCAGCAGCTACCCTGTTTATTTTGTAGTATGTAAGTGTTAAATCAATTAGTCTCAACACATGTTGATGCTGTTTGTTAGAGTCTTATTTAATGCCAATACAGAGGCACACTGCTTTTAAAAGGATGCTCACATCTGTATCATGATGTTTTTGTTAATACTGTCGTTGCATTCATGTGTGAGGTGAAGTTACATGGAGCACATTCACTGTACTGGGCTGTACACCTGAGTGCACCTCCTCTCCCACTCACATCTGTGAGTCATACTGCAGATACATTAAGTCTGTACATTTTCAGTCCTTTAAAGTGAAAAAATAAAATCATTATTTACATGACTTTGTATTAACTAAACTAAACTCACTGCAGTTATCAGAGCTGAGGCTCCGGTAGCTTTAGATTTGCAGGTTGGAGAGATCCTGTCTCTGTCCTCTTATCAGGTCTCAGCTGAAAAAGTCAAATCCTCCCCGAGGTCTCAGCTCAGCAGCTTCCTGCCCGGCTCTATTTTTACAGTCGTGTCACTCACATTTCTGAATGGCCAGAGGGTCTCTGGGTTAACTGGCTCCCAAAGACTGAAGAGTTTAAAAATGATGCTGATCATTGTTGTTAAATGAATCTCTAGTTAGGGTTCTGCCTAATTCATGCATATTGATCAGTAGAATTTAATCTAATCTGAAGCTGAATAATCTAATAATATTTGATTACTGGCACTAAATTAATTGGAGCAAAAGCAGCTTAGATATTATTTCTGCCCCCCCCTATAATAACAGCTGTATACTGAGATGAATTCCACTGTATGGTATATTATACACCACAGGGGGAAATTATACAAATCAAATGCTTTTAGGTGTGATAAGGTCACAGCATAATCACTGTGCACTATCACAGACAGACGCACTGTAATTTACGTCCCTCTGACAAAATTATACAGCTACACAGATATTAAGAGATGGATGGATACTTAATTCAGCCCTATAATTCCTGCCAGTCAGCAGCACTGAACAGCAGGAATTACAGAGAATAAATACACTATGTTTTAGAAGAATTAGTGCACAAAATGACAGCAGTAAAGGAAACAGACAAGATGGAAGAGTATCAGTGTGTAAAAATGAGATATATCTTCAGGTATTAAGTATATATGTATGTGCAGTGTTCAAATTGTGCAGCAAGTGTTGCTCGTAGACAAAAAAGTGGGCAAAATGAGCATAAAATTAAAATAATTTAAACACAAACTGTAATAAAAAACAAACTCTAAAGGCAAATATCAGTAAAATATTATGTGAACGGGAATAGAGCTTTACTGTGTGTGTCTTTAGGGGCTGAGCAGCACTCCTAATCTTCATCCTAAACACTATCTCGGCTTCTCCTCTTCGTCGTGTGTTTCCCTGGACAGCCTCGGGTTTGTGTTTACTCCTCCAGTCCTCCCTGTCTTGCATGAGGCAGCCAGCTGGGCTGGTCCCTGAACGCACCTCCCTCTTCCTGAGTGGCTTTCCTACTTTTCACGCTGAAAGGGAGCGACTGCAGCCGGAGTTCAATCAGCCCGGAGTTCAGTCCCCAGGTCAGGACCCGCACTGCACACAGGACAGTCTGAGACCAGGAGCCACGGTGAGGATTGACAGTGGCTGTGAGGATCAAATCAGACCCAGACTCGTCTGTGAAAGTGGACTAGAGAGTGGGACAAACACCAGAACCGTTTCCCACGGACTAATCTCCCCAAGAGGGCGGGGGTTGGGTGTTTTTTTTTCATTCACACACACCCCTCCTCATCCTCCTCCTCATCCTGAGCAGGTCTTCTAGTCACTTCCACTTTAAAGCAACAGGTTGAGCTGCAGTGTGAAGGCGAACCATGCCGAGCAAGAGCCAGTATCTGCGCCCCCGGCTGTGCACGCTGGAGAAGGGGGACAACGGCTACGGCTTCCACCTCCACGGGGAGAAAGGTAAGACGGGGCAGTTCATCCGGTTAGTGGAGCCCGACAGCCCGGCTGAGACCTCGGGGCTCCGCGCCGGAGACCGGCTGGTGTTCGTGAACGGGGAGGACGTGGAGAACGAGAGCCACCAGCAGGTCGTGTCCCGGATACGAGCCACCGTGGGCCGGCTGGAGCTCGTAGTGGTGGACCCGGACACGGAGCAGCTGCTGAAGAAACACAACATGAAGTGTCTGAAGGAGTATGTCACCGAGGGTGTCCCGTTACCCTTCGACGAGGAGGAGGAGGAGGAGGAGGAGGAGGAAGAGGAAGAGGTGGTGGTGGTGGAGGAGGTAGAGGATGGGGAGGTAGACGGGACGGGGCATGAGCTGCACGTAAAGAGGGACAAGGAGGAGGAGGAGGTGGTGGAGGAGGAGGGGACACCCAGGGAGTCCACGCCGGTCCTGGAGAGTAACGGAGAAATCCACGCGCACGTCCTGAAGAAGCTGAGCATCAACTCTGAGAAGGTGAGTCAAAGTTAGAAGAAGTGCAGGTACCTTTACTTTACAGTACAAGTGCCTGTGATGACATTAAAGCTCCCGAACGCATCACTGAGGGAGGGGTTTCCTAGAGAGAATAGGTGCTCTGGGTCTGGATAACTCAGGGCAGCTGCTGCACCCACATGCTCCTGGCTGTGGGTGTGCAGGGTCAGCTGGCTGGACATTTGCTGCATGTGGGTGAGAGGACAAACAACCTGGTTCAGCTTTTGGGATCAAGAGAACAGGGACCAAACTAAAGCGTGACCCTTCCTATCAGTGTGTAAAACCTCTGAAGCTGTTGCTCAACCCTCCTCCTCTCAAATAACTGATGGTGGTGGTGTGTCTCAAAGGGCAACTCTGTCTTCTGTTATTACAGTGATGCCACAGGCTGGAGCAGCAATGACAGGCTGCACCTCCACACCAAAGCAAAGCACACTACACACACAAAAAAACACATATCTCACATTGCTAAGCCCTCCACAACAAACAACAGGAAATGGTTAGTGTGTCTTTTTTTTTTTTCAAATCTCCACAAATGAGTCCCGCTAAATTAATTTTTTCAACCTTTGATCTTTGTCTGTAAAACATTATGGGCTCATTCTCACTCCGCAGTGGCCACTTGTTGCTGTCTGCCCTTGTTTTCCCCTGCTGCCATGCTGTCTGTCTGTCTATGTGTGCGGCTGTGAACTCAGGGTTCATTAAAAAGCACTTGAGGAGAAGAGGGTCCCTCCAGTCTGGAACATCTGTGCCCCCTCGCTGCATCCTGCATGTTTACCCCCGAGGCTGTTCCTGTCTGTGTCCAGCTCTCGGTTCATGACTGTAGGTGGGAGTGAGGTTGGAGTGAGGTGNNGGGGGGGGGGGGCGTAGTGTGCAGAGCCAGCAGCAGAGGAGACCCTGCTGTGGTCTTTTTTATTTCTCCATACTTCTTCTTCTAGCTCCATCTCTGTAACAGCACTTAAACACATAGTGTGCGTCCAATCCTCTGCTGCCCATGTGACAGGCAGACAGGAGCCAGTCTGGCATCTGTTCGGTTTGGTGGAGGCAAAAATGAATAATAATGACATGTTAGCTTTTCTACACGATGTAATATTGCAGGACACTGTGCTGCTGTTCAGTGTGTGTGTGTTATGATGATCCCTGAAGCTGACGGGAGGTCAGGGAGGTCAAAAAGGTGGTGACACGTTGAGCTTCATGGTAAACTGGTTTTTATAGTATTGTGACATATGTAGCTCGATATTGTTTTTTTCCGGGTATTAAAGGAATAGTTTGACATTTTGGGAAATATGCCTGTTTGCTTTCTTTGAGTCACTGAAGTCCGATGAGTTGGTAAATGTGAAGCTACCATCAGCATCGGGTTAGCTTAGCTTAGCACAGAGACTGGAAACAGGTGGAAACAGCAGTCACTGCACCCGGCCAAAAAACAGTATGGCACATGTAAAACCACGATTTGTCATTTTTATACTTTGGTTTTTGTAAACAAAACAAACATTAAACAAACATTAAACAAACATGTTAATTAGTGAGCTTTAGGGGTGCTGGTAGGCATCTTTTGCTACCTTTGGATAGAGCCAGGCTAGCTGTTTCCTCCTGTTTCCAGTCTTTGTGCTAAGGTAAGCTAACCGGCTGCTGAAGGTAGTTTCATATTTACTGTACAGACATGAAAGTGGTATCAATCTTCTCATCTGACTCTCGACAAGAAAGCAAATAAGAGTATTTCCCAAAATTTTAGGACTGCAACCGATGATTATTTTCATCAAAGATACGTTTTTATTTTTTTCAGTTCATCGTTTAGTCTGTGAAATGTTGCGTCTTCCATTGTCTTGTTTTGTTCGATCAAGAGTCCAAAACCTACAGACATTCAATTTATAACAATGTAAAACAGAGAAAAGCAGAAAACCTTCACATTTGAAAATTTTTCTTGATTAAACAACCCAAACGGCTGATTGATTGTAAAAATAGCTTTAATTAATTTCCTGCCAATTTCAAGTCGTTGACTGATTGTTTGAACTCTGGCTGCGTTACAGTTGAAATTAGAGCTGCAACTAACAAGTAGTTCCATTGTTGATTAATATTTTAATTCTATGTATATCGTTCTTGATGAAATGATTAATGGTTTGGTCCATAAAATGTCAGAAAAAAGTTAAAAAAAAAATGTCCATCACATTGTCCAAGGTGACGTCTTCAAATGTCATGTTTTGTCAAACCCAAAGATATTCAGTATAATATCATAGAAAACCAGCTAATATTCACATTTTAGAAGCCGGAACTAGAGAATGACTTAAAAGCTTAATCAGTTATCAAAATAGTAGCAGATTAAGTTCCGACAAATCCGATTTTACCATTCATTTGTAAGAAAGGAGAAGTGTTATTGATCATACTGATGCTACTGACTCTCTCTCCTTACATGAACCCTGCTGTTCAAAGGAAATGTCACATTGTCATTACTGAAGCTGTGCTGAGCCTCTCGCTGCTTCCTTACATCGCTTTCTTCATAATAACAGTCTTTCTTTCACATATCCAGAGCGTGCAGGGCCTTTTGGAGTTACATTTCTGGTATTTGAAAGAGATTTTTTCCTTTTTTTTCCCACACTTGTACACAGCACTTGAGCACTGCTGGGTTATGTTGTTTGTCCTCAGAATATACAGCGATTGTTCCCGTGTTTACTCTCCATACTCTCCACAGAGGGCCTAATGGAGCTGCGGCAGTACAATTCACACTGGCACGCAACCCAGAGGGAAGTAGCGTCGAAACAAACAATAGTGCTCCTAACGAAATCATTCTCACCATTTTTGTCATTTCAACAGAGTCCCCAGAGTTTGACATATGGAGCAAAAATCCAGCAGCAATCATGCTAGACAGGGAGCCCAGTTGGGAATTTCTTTTTTACATAAAGTGCGTACAAAACCCAGATTTCACAGGCGGAGGAAGTTACTCAGGGACAGAAGATGCAGCAGAGTGTGTGAGTGTGTAAATTGGACTCGAGGGACGCAGTTTAGAGTCTGCTGTGTCTCTATGTTACAGTCAGAGGCACCTCAGGGTGTGTTTTTAGCGTCGACTCCACTCTTTCTGGAATTTTCTCCCAACATCCTGTCCGGCATTCCTGTGCCCGAGCCCTGTGGCCTGGCCAATGACACACACACACAAAGCTCACACAGCACAAACACACTCATGTACAGCCTTGGAAGACACACACAGCGTCGGTTCAGCAGTCACACTGACGTCCGCACTCCGCCCGTCTGGCCTCGTCTTTGAAGGGACACAAAAGAGGGTTCGAGGGAGCGACGCCTTCTCCGGAAACCGAGGAGCCTCGCTCAAGGTTGCCATGGTTACGCTGATGTCGTCCGTGTGCGTGCGTGTGCAGTGCATGTATGTGTGAGGGATGGAGGTAGGCGAAAAGTGAGACAGCGCAGGGGAGGTGCGAAAACAAAAAAAAATGGAGCGAGCAGTGATGAAGGTCAAAACATGGAGCGTGGCCCGGGAAGAAAACAGGAGCCGCTGTCGTCATCGTGGAACAAAACACACACACACAAAAAACCACACATCATCGGCTCCAAAGGTCGTTGTTTTGTTTACCAGGCAGTAACATTTTTACTTTGCCATCGTTGAGAGCAGTGAAGTAGCAGCGGATGCTCCCTCTCAGCTCACATTACAAATCCAGATCCATCCCTCATTTGACTAACTGAAGCCTCATATCAGCTTCACATAAACATCTGAACACAGTTTTGCACAAAGTGAGGACTGTGGATTTTGTCGCCCATCGCAGCTCATACTGTGAATATCCAGTATGAGCAGGAGGAATGATTACAGCAAGCAAAACCTGGTTCACTGTACATATGGGCGCCTAAATGCTGTTGTAAGACAGACTTGAAAAGATGTGAACTTATCCTTTAATCTGTCAGTACTTTTAGACGATTCATTGCTTAATTGTTGAGCCTTATAGACACATCTTCAAATTTCTTGATTTTGACCTACCAGCAGTCCAAAACCCAAAGATATGAAATTAACAACGATATAAAAACACAGGAACACTGAAAATCGACATATTTGAGAAGCTGGAAACAGCTAATGTTTGGAATTTATCCTTCATAAATGACAAACAATTAATCTTTTGTAACATTTTTTGACAGTTTTCAACTAAACTATCCATTTTTGATGAAAAGCAAATGATCCCAGTAGATTTGTTGACCGTTATTTTGAAAATGCAAATCAGCAAACTCCATAAAATGGGCGATTATTTTGTGCAGAAACATTTTGCAGTTAAAATGTGTTTGCGTCATCGCACGTCTCTGGCTTTCTTCTTCAGTGATTCATTCAGATGCGAGGGAGCGAGAGAGAAAGAGAGTGTGAGAGTGAGGGTGAGAAGTTTTTGGGAGTCTTCTTTGAATGGCTGCCGGCTGCTCGTGTAAGACTTGTCTTTAAACACTAATTACAGGAGAGGAAGAGCGCTTGTGTCAGATGAAAGTGACTGCGGCCGCTGGATGAGATGAGATCTGGTAAATTGGAAAGTGTTGAGTGTGTGTGTGTGTGTGTGTGTGTGTGTGTAATCTGGAGGTGTGTATTATTCTACAGCATCTAGATTTCTAGAAATGAGACAAGAGGGTGTGTGCCTGTTGGTTGTCACTCCTCTCCTCTAATCTGAGCCTCTAATCTGCACATTCATTTAAAACCTGCTCATTAAAGAGCTTCCACCATGCATGCTTGGCTTTACATAGAAATCCTTTAACCGCACGAGACGAAGTGTTTGCTCTAAACAAATCATCCTCGAGCTGTTGTGTGGGAGGATTCAGGCTATATTTGTACAGTACACACTCCACTGTATGGCCACCAGTGCATGGACTGACAATAGTCTTTTTAATTGGCTTTTATGGGCTGCCCATAGCTCACTTTAACAGTCCAGTTCAGTGTGTGTGTGTGTGTGTGTGTGTGTCGCCTGTTGGAAACCCTCATGTGTTTTCACAGTGAGGACATTCAAATACTTTTTCCCACAGTGGAAGAACTTCACTGACCATTAGCAGGAATTATTCAGCTATGTGGTTCATTGTTTGTCTTTTAATTTGTGGCACAAGGGAGTAACATCACGTCCACGGGACATTCTTATGTCTTATTCGGCAGGATAGACTTACATGAGAGTTTACCATGAAACTGTGATGTAATGCCTTCAGGAATAGCCCGTGGGTCAGATTTTCTGTTAATAGAATAAACATCAGCTTTCGATGATCATTCGTCATGCACGAGAGGCAGAAATAGCCACACCTTCAGTAACCATTTGAGCCAGGATGGTGAGGGGTGTGTATCTGGCTGCCTGCTGCTTGTCTATGGGAGTCTTGGCCTGTGCACGGACCCCAGGACGTTTGTGCTGGTTTCCTGTCATTGTTGCTGGTGGAAGATTCCCCACCACCACCACCACCCCCGCCGTCGTCTTGATCCTCTTCTCACCCCCCTGGAGTCCCAGCAGCTCGTAGCAGGACAGTAAACTACAGCTTGAAGGTTAGAGAAACTATCCCACTGTCGCTGTGTGTCCGAGCAAAAAGACCCACAGTCTGCAGTGAAAACGAGATATAAAACATGGTAAAATGACACAGATGCTGGTTGAATGGTGATGTTCCAGCAACAGAAACAAGGCTCAAAGTAAACAGCATTTCCAGTCCTGTTTGTTGGTTTCATTATCATTGAAGTCACTGTGACAAAGACAGGTATTGTTCAGGCTGTATTTGGGTAATGGAGTGCGTGTCAGTGTGTTTGTCTGACAGGATCAGATGTGCTGCATGATTCACTCTGACCAGCCGTACGTTTGGGCATGCAATGCATTTGTATTTGTTTTGTGTGGGTGTTTTCACATCAGTGCATGTGTTGGTGTGTGTGTTTGCATGTGCGTGTGAGAAAGTTTGGGAGTCACCCTTCCCTCTCCTGCTCTTTGTTGATTGTTGGGCTGTGTGTTTCAGGGGAAACGGTCTACGTCATAAGACGCGGTGGACGCTGTCGCTTCATTGTGTTTCCACTCAAAGATTTGTGCATTTGTAACATGTTTCCCTGAGCCCGTTTGTTTATGAGAAACTAGAATCTCGAGTGTGTTATGTAACACGTGTGAGCTGGGTGCTTAAACACTGTGAGACCACAGAAATGAGCAATTTGCTTTACAGAGGAAATTATCTCTTTAACACTGAATAAATCTCAAAACAGTTCAAACCTTGAGTGTATTAGGCCAATCACCAGGACTGCAATATTAATCCAAAGGCAGTATTGGATCAGTACAGGATATCTGTATTAATGTGATGAAGTACTGTGATTTGTCTGCCAAAAACAATTTCTAGTTATTCAGAGTGATACTGACTAAATCAAATACTGTATCACAGCATGACAGCAAACATTATTCATTTTATTAATCAATAACAGCTAAATAAAGATAAATACACTCAATACATGTGTATCACAGAGCTCTAATAGAGCCATTAAGATCAGGAAAAGATGACGTTTAATCTATACCAAAATAATCAAAACCTCAACACTCTCAGATGTAATACTGATCCAGTTACATCCATATGTATTAAAAGTCGCATGCAGTGGCCTCATTCTCTCCATTTAGTTATCACTGTGTGCTCAGCTTGTGTTTTTGGAACCACCTGTAGCTGTTTCTGTGTGTGTGTTATGGGTGGGAACAAAGTGTCGCCCAAGATAACGAGAGTATCACAAGTGTTTTGCAAGACAGTCATGCACAATTCATTACAATATCTGTTTAAGAAGGAGGTGAAGAAAACATAGAAAACATACTTACTGTCATTAGAGAAACAGTGTGTACCAAAGTGTGTAGAGGATTAGAGTTTTGGGGGGCAGTTTTTGGCCTTTTTATTACAGTGGAGAGATGCCTGGAAATAGAGATTAGAGTGGGGAGGACATGTGACAAAGATTTCAACTGGAGACATTGTGATTTCATGGTCACCATCTTAAACCCTTAAACTTTTCTAATACTAGCACAAGTCCATATTGTTTAAATGTCATGACTGTCATAAACTGTCTGTTACGTCCTGAGCTATTGAAGGATAAAGCTCTGCCCCGTCACAAGAGAACATTATATTGCTCTATTGATTAGGGGCAGAACAAATGATCAATGATATGTCGTCTTTGCAAATCATCAAGCGCTTGCTCACTGAAACTTCAGTGACGTCAGTCCGAACAACAGCACCACTGTCCCGTCCTCACGGCCAAGACCACTGTGGCCCAGGTCAGTGGTGGAACCTGAACCCTGTCTGTCTGTGTGGGTGGGTGTTGGGGTTGCTGGTGATTGGGTCTCATGGGATACTGGACGGAGGCTCTACAATGCCACATTCCATTTCCCTCTCCATTCTGCTGAAGGTTCACCACCCCGGCCGGACAATGAGCCGGGGGGCCGCGCCCAGCCAGGGGTGGAGGGGTGGAGGGAAATGACTCGCTGCTCGCCCTGAAATAGACTCACCCCCCGCCGTCCACCTCCCTTCCCACCATACAAGACAGCGACGCCATACATTGAGTACAACTAAGCAAATGAATGTACATTGTTGGTGTTATTTATGTACACTGAGTGGTACCAAACCAAGGTAATGTAGGAAAAATCAATCCCAAAATACTTTTTTTAATAGTAATAGTCATATAATTTGCTTTCCTCGCTCTATTCTGTTATTTGGTGGTGGTATTTTGGCCGTGCTCGGTGCATGGCTCTATGGATGGACAGTCCTTTAGTGACTTTTCCTCTAGCGCCACCATCAGGTCAAATTTTTGGTTTTAAGTGAAAATATTTCAAAAACTATTGGATGGATTGCCATGAAATTTGGTTCAGACATTCATTTTCCCCTCCGGATGGACTGTAATAACTTTGGTCACTCACTTTTCATCTTCATCATGTCGAAATGTCCAATTCTTTAGTTTATGACGAAATACCTGCAAAACTAGTGACATTCAATGTGCTAATTAGCAAATGTTAGCATGCTAAGATGTTAAAGTAAGATGATGAACACTGTAAACATTATACCTGCTTAGCATCAGCATGTTAGCATACTGATGTTAGCATTTAGCTCAAAGTACTGCTGTTAAGTATCCATTAGCATGGCTGTAGACTTTTAATCTGTTCCTTTTTTCTGTGGATAACACAAATAACAAACATACATACAGAACATGACCGGCCGTTATGTTGAGATATTTCCTGCCCAGCTGCAAAGAGAGACAAACCTTTAGCAGCTCGTCATTTTACATTTACACGCATTGGGAAAAACGCATCCACCAGACACCCAAAGAGAATCCATCACACAAGAAAAGAGATTAAATACACTCTCTCCACTAACAGTAGCCTCAATAATGCAGCACAGCCACAAGGCACTTTTTGATTAAAGGGCATGAGAGTAAACCTCAATCTCTGGCCCCTACTAATGCCTTTGCTTTCATTATTGCCTTCCCACCTACATGCTCCACTAACAGCTGGATACATCAAGTGGTTGGGGATCGTGGAGAACCATTTAGGACAATGTAGAAAATCCATAGTTTAAAGTGCAACATCTGTGATTAGACATTTTCTGTTGGTTCCTGACTGAAAAGCTCAGACAGCACTGGCTGTGTCATGAACTACTGATGTTTGCCACAGGGGTAAATGTAATGCTGAGTGCGACCACATCATGTTGTCACTTCTGCTTGAATGTAACAATCAGGTTCTGCCCTGTCAGTGTTCAGACATCTCAACTTCTACATTTTCTGTGTTGCATCTTCTTACATCAAACGCTGCGGTGTTTGTGTGTGAGAGGTTAAAGGGAAACTTGTGTTACAGATTGCTGAGCTGAAGCTGGTTTCAGGTCTGCAAGGGTGGAGGGTCAGGGACAGGAAGACTGGCAGAGGAGATAAAAACTTGTTGACTGTTGGTCGGTTTGTGGTGGGCTGAATGCAATCATGATTTTTAAAATAAAAGATGGAGGCTGCAGAAGACCCTTGAGGAAAGACAGAACCTGCCAACCATTTTCAAACATCTTAAAACCTCTCTGGTAATCAAGACCAGTCCATTTGGTCTTATCAGTGCCTGAACCCCCGCTGTGATGACTGACATTACTTTTCTATTTTCAGGCCTTCCCCCTAAAGAGTCTATTGTAACGGGAACCCTCAGCAGAACCTTTCTTTGGTGTCTTTTGTAGAGCCAGTTTGTCCCATCCTTTAAATGGAAGGGGGGACAGTAGGGTGCTTTGTTCCCCCCCCTCTGCCTGCCTCGCAGCTGGTTCAATGGTCCAGCTTGAAATCCAACACCCCCGTCCTGCCTGAGAGAGTGGTGCGCTCCGTACACTCAAGAGGACAAAACTTGTGCTGTGGTGGTTAAAAAGGAACCAGGTTTGCATCAAACATTTATGAAGTCTGCCCTTGAGGCTGTTAATCTCCATCAAAAGCTACACATGACAATCACAAGGACTGGGAGGCCGGCGGTTTGTCATGTCACTGAGTAACCGTGGTGCCCGGCAGTGTGTCACTTCAGCGGTTATTCTTTATGCTGATCAAAGAGGCCGAACTCATGGGAGAGCTGCCCTCTCTTATTAGAGCGACCAAGGGGGTGGGAGGGGTGAAGCAGTAAGCAGCAGGGGGAGAAAGAGCGATACATGGAGATGAAAGAGAGACATATCTGCATGCACAGATCAGCTGAGTGTGACAAAGTTTCAGTAGATGATTCGCGGGACTCGTGGACGTCGTCAGCAGTTTGGATAGAAGAATAACAGTTGAAATACGTCAGCGATATGTTTACGTAATTATAGGAAATTTCAGCATGTGACTTTTTTTTTTCTGTGTTAAACAAAGAGTAGATGAGTCAGAGAGCCAGAGCTGCACAGGAATGACACAAGCCCGCAGTAATAGACAATCCTATATGTGTGCTCCTTTTATTAAGGCCCGTAGTTACACATCAGTCTGCTGGCCAAGCATGAGGAAAATATGAAGCAACTGGCAGGCTGAGTGGCAGAGCTGCAGCCGCTGGCATCACACTCGTTCACACACAGACTGCTCCTTCCATGCCAGAGACTTGAATCGCTCGCAGCCACAGCGCTCCTCTGTCACACAGGATCAGCAGGAGAGGCTGGCAGATGCAGGTCTCCGGTGGCTGAGTCAGAGGGTGGCAGCAGCGAGTGATAAACATGATGGATTGTTATTATGGAGGTAGCTGGCTGCTTTTTAATACTGCCTGAGAGGGTTTTGAAGATGCAAATCAATCAATCTGGCTTGTCAAACACTCACCTGCTGGTACCTCAAAGGCAGAAAGGAGGACTCCTGTGCTCCTGTGCTGTTTTTGTAGGGCAGCACGCACGTAAATGCTGACATTTGGGATGGCAATGTCAGTTTTATTCAGTATGAAGTTAGTGATATCATCCCTTCTTACTTGGCCCATTAGGTTTGTCTTTCATTCCTATGATAAAAAAAGGTCTCTCGCATGATAGAAAAGGCCTTTTTGTCTGACCATGAAAATTCCTAAAACATCCGTGACCTTTGGTTTTCACAGCTATAATTTGTGTTTTAAATATTCACTGTTACATTCCAGGGAGCAGAGATTTTCCAACAATTGTTTTTATATTGGATTTTGAAATTCAGGGCTTCGTTTTAGACTCGAGAGTTAAATCCTCAGCAGGAACAACTCGCCATACATGCGGTTAGAGGTGCTGCAGCTGCATCAGAGGCCTGTAAGTTGAGCTTTGCCTCTGTATCTTATCTCCTGGTTATCACAGCTTCCTGAGGAAAACCAGAAGCAAGTTTAAAACAGGGTTACATCAAGCTCTGGGCTCTTAAAAACACACATAGAGAGGCTGTGTGCTGGAGCAGCAGATGCAGCGAGAATCGTGAGACAGCCGAGTGACTCAGAAGTGTGGTTTGAGAATATTAACAGGGGCCCTGGTATTGTTTTGGAGCAATTGGTATTCAAAGCAATCGCTTATTACTTTAGTTGCCAAAGCCCTCTGAAGTCTGTGCAGCGGAGATAGAAACTCCACTCAGACATCAGTGGCCTGAAAGAGGATTAACAGCAGCAGACATTAAAGTGAAGTTGGTACAACAGACGTGAGTCTAAGTGGAAACAAATGTGAAGCAATTCTACTTTCTACATGACAGAAATTGGTTTCACTTTATTATGGAAAGTTTCCAGTGTTACTTAACTTTGTACCCACCCAAGTCAGTGTTAGCACTGTTGCAGTAATAGTGGTCTGTTAGTTGAATATTTACACCAGCGGACAAATTGATACTAAGCAATGTGTTGTTAACCATTAAGAGTTACCACAACTTATATCAGTGTTTTAAGGCCGGGAATCACAGTCATGATACATCATCCAAGACAACAAGGACATCGTGATACACAGTATACGTGTACTGCACGACAGTTATTCACAATACATCACAATCTGTGTCACAGAAGAGAAAAACAAACTATAAATACCTATTTAGCATTTTAGAGTGCATACTGTGACATTATGAGGTAAGTGAGATAAAACAGTGAGTAAATGTGTGTAGTGAAAGAAGGATACGCCTCAGATCTTCTCAATCTGAGTTGATTAAGTTGAAGGGAAAACTTAAAGGAATAGTTATTAAAATTAATAATATTTTTTGGGAAATACACCTATTTGTTATTTTCCCGAGAGTTAGATGAAGAAGATTGATACCATTTCTCATGTCTGTACAGTAAACATGAAGCTGGTTAGCTTAGCTTAGCATAAAGACTGGAAACAGGGGGAAGCAGCTAGCCTGGCTGTGTCTGAAGGTAACAAAACCTGACTACCAGCACCTCTAAAGCTCACTTATTAACAAGTCTTTTGTGTTATCCACAAAAAAAGAGTAAAAACAAAAAAATCTGTCTTTCACAAATTTGCCAAATTTGCCTCAAGGGGCTTTACCATGTGTACAGCATACAGCACACTCTCTCCTTAGACCCTCGAATCGGGCGAGGAAAAACTCCCCAAAAAACCCTTTCATGAGAAAAAATGGAGAGGAGGAATCCCTCTCCCAGGACAGACAGATATGCAGTAGATGTTGTGTGTACAGAATAGACCAACATAGTATAATTACAGTACAGACAATCAGTATAAAAACAGACTTTTTCTTGGCTGTGAGCAGTTGCCAGGCAACTAGCAGAGACTCCAGGAAGTTACTGATCCCGACCAAGAAATGGTCTGGCACATAACCCCCCCNCCCCCCCCCGTAAAAGTGTTTTTCCCAAAATGTTGAACTATTATGTTTAAGTTCCTAATCCATGTCAGGTTTGCCGTGTGGTGATGCTAACCAGCGTCACAGAGAGGCTTGTTGATGCCTGGCTTCTCTTATTAGATGTCAAACACAGTTATTTCATCCACTGCTCTCCACAGAGACTTCGCTCTCTACATGCTAGCTAATGAAAGCCTCCTTGGTGTGCATGTGTGCATATGTGTTTTTGCACATATGTTTGGGTGTGTTTTGTATATTGATTTCTTCTTTCAAGTCAGGAAGTTGAGCCAGCACAGAGGGAAGCATATTGAGGGAAGATGTGTCAACAGTTCCTGTTCAACACTTCCCTCCTCAAAGGAAAGTTTGTGTCAGAGCGAGAGTGTGTTCATCTCCAAAATGCTATTTTTCTGGGCCGAGAGGAACATTTCACACAATAGAACAATATGCGACTTTGGCCTTAAAGTGATACTAACATTGTTCATAGTATTTGAACAAACAAGATATCATGTCACTGAGTGTGATTCAATAAAAATTATTTGAAACCTTTTTTTTATTATTTGGAGAAATTAAAATGAAAATAACTTTTGTGATCCCCGAGCGAGAATAGGACTTCTACACAGGTGAGATGATGTTGCACCGACTGTATCAGGATCACATTACATGAGGAAGTCAAGGTTTTTCACAGCCCTGCCGTAGGCTCACAACAACCAAACTAAATCTGCGGAAGTAGATGAATTAATCTGTTTTTCTTTCACATATCATGTACTTGCAGATGCTGCAGGGTCTGGGAAGTACCCTAAAAATAAAGAGTCTGGGAGGAAGTATACAAATGTTCCTGAATGAAGCTGACCTTTGGCCTGTCTGAAACAAATATTTAGTCGGACTCGCAGTGTAAACTGGGGAGCACAGATTTGTGTGTCAGTCAACAGCAGATAAGGTTGTTCAGTATGTCTGTTTTAGCCACGTGGTTGGAGGAGTGATGTGATATCAGTTTGTAACTTACAGAACGTCCCATGACTGTGCCGTGGTTGTACCTTTTGATGTGTCCAGTATATTTGCAGCTCTGACAGCAGTGTTTGTCAGATTCCTGCTGTGACGTTATGGAGAACTTACGTTGTATTTGTTGGTTAATACGAGCAAAGTACAGCAGGAACACAAGCACGCACATTTGACAAGTAGTGGGTCCTCGGTTCCCCTCCCGGCTTGTGTGTGTTCAGCAGATTCCACAGATTTCAGACCCGCGTGGAGATTCTTCTGCCCTCCACTCGTCTCTGACACAAACCCTCCTCTGTTTGTCCCTGCCAGAGTCTCCCTCGCCCTCTCTCCCAGCGCAGGGACGCCTAACGTCAGCCAGAGCACCCCATGAGTGTCACTGAGTCTCATGCCAAGGCTGCAGTGTGTGTCGACGGCTCTCAGTGTTACATCTGCTTTTAGCTGTCCAACACTGGGCACATGAGCTGAGTAATTATAAATCATGGATAGTACTTTACTGGTACAGGGACTGAGAGCTCCCTAAGTTCTTGGAACACCTTGTAATCTAATTTGTGGTGGGCACCAGACTTCATGCAAATAATGCTTTACTCTGCCATCACACAGCTGAAGTAGAGGACAGAAAGCTCTGTTAGTTAATTCCAGGCTTTCAGACCTTCAGCAGCTGAACGAACCGTTCCCTAAAAGAAAAGATAGTTTAGTTCAGTCTTCACTTTGCATCTCTTACATTTAAAGACCTCGCAAAGGAAGATGGTTTCATTTGAAGTTTGGGTGTAACACTTGAGAGGGTGAAGGACGCAATCAAAGACGATCATTTTTGTATAATCAGTTACCATAATGATGAAACTGTGGCTGTAGGGCTCTTAACAGGAGTACGTCTGATCAGCAGGATGAATGTTCAGCAGGCTCTTGACACAAAGATGAACAATCTGCATTACTGATGAGAGCAGACTGCTGCCAAACTGCCATCACATTTAAAGTGTTATATCTGAGGAGGTGTGTGACACTGTGTATTATTTCCCATTATGTTTTTGTTACACATTATGATTAAGGACCTGTGGTGAAGTGACAGGAGTTTAAAAGGAAGAGTTTGACATTTCGGGAAATAAGCTTATTCGTATTTCATGCTGAGTGTTTGATGAGAGGATTGATATCAATCTTTATATCTCTCTCTTGAATATGAAGCCACAGCCAGCAGTCCATTAGCGTAGCTTAGCACAAAGACTGGAAACAGGGGGAAGCAGCTAGCCTGGCTCTGTCCAAAGTTAACAGACCTACCTACCAGCACCTTTAAAGCTCACTCATTAATATGTTATATATCTAAGCAGAGAATTTGCTGTTTTGCAGTTGTTCATGTCCCGGACTACTTCTTCCTTGAGTCTCTGCTGGTTGCCAGGCAACTGGTTTTATAGTTTGGTTTTTGTGTGGATTAAACAAACAAGATACAACATGTTAAATATTGAGCTTTAGAGGTGCTGGTAGGCGTATTTTATTTCCTTTAGACAGAGCCAGGCTAACTGTTTCCCCCTGTTTTCAGTTTTTGTGCTAACTTTTAAGCTAAGCTAACCAGCTGCTGGTTGTAGCTTACACACATGAGAGCAAACAAGTGTATTTCCCAAAATGACAAATGTAAAATAAAGAAATTAGAGAAAGAGAAATAGAAATACAGCAATTGCCTGTAATGGAATGAGCAACACACCCTTATTTGTCCAAGTTAAATTCTGTTGACAGGAAACAGGTGAATCAAACATACAAGTAAAAACAACACTGCACTCACCAACATAAAACTTGTTTACTCTGCCCCCTTTTGGTGTCCTCAAGTGGTCACAGATCATGTGGATTGATAAACACAAGCGCAGTTTACTGTTGTCACATCACAGGATTTCTAGGAAATAAAGTTCCCACTTTTGAAAGTACAGCTCACTCTCATTTGGAGCCACCTATGTACAAAGTTTACAAAATAGTCCTGTTCTTCTTTTTTCGCTGAAAGGTTTAATTGGAAATAATACATCTTCTCAACATGCTTGTTATCTGTTATTCCTGGAAATGGGAACAAACGTCACGAAAGTTTGTTCCAGGTGCGTAACTGAGAGAAAAAGTGAATTCTTGGCAGAGGTGTCAGCTCAGAACAATTGTCTTACATAATCCAATGGAGTGACAATCACTCAGTGCTAGTGTCAAGTTGTATATGAGGGTGAGTCAGAGTGCCTCAGTTATAAGTTAATTTATGTCCACTGATGTTTTGAAGTAGCTTTAATCAATCAGCCTCCTGCTAATATTTTCTCTAGAAAGTGAGTCACTTATTTATAGAGGTTGTTCATTGTCTTCAGTTGACAGAGGGCGGGAGCACACAGCCGCTCTGATGTGGAGGGAGTGTCAGGTCAGATTTGGTCACACTGACAAAGACTATCCTGACCGGCGCTGTCTCTCCTGAGCTCTGCAGCTCCTGTATTTTGATGACAAAGTCCATTAAAGCCCCCTTCTGCTAAATAAAGAAACTGCTTCATCTATACAGCGGAAGGGAGGTTCTTGGTTTGAGCTTGAGTTTTTTCCTGGATGACAATACAGCTCTAACTCTTCCTGCCATCCCCGAGCAGGAGTGGACGGGACAGGGGGGAGCGAGGGGAGGCGGTCAGAGGTCAACGCCCAGCTTCCATTGTCCTCCTCGGGAGCCTGGAGCGAGCAGGGCTGCGGACCACATCGGAACTGGTCCCTTCCTCAAGCCGGCAAGGCCAGAGTCAAGCCGACTACCTACCCCCCTCCCCAAATTCTCCACAAACCCTCCCTCCAATCACATGCCTCCAAGACCCTCTTCCTTCCTGGCAAGCAATTTGGAGTCACGTGGAGTCAAACGGCAGCTCCAGTTTACTCGTGACTGTCATAAACACACTGCACCACACATCAGCATGCAGCAGCCACCTGTATGTTCAACCTCGGCTTTATATTCATGGTTAACGACTCACTGGAGCTCTCCGTCATCTTTGTGCCTCTTGTTCTCCCTGATCAGACACCCATGGTGGAGGTATTTTTAAAAGCTAATGTTTTGGTGTATTGATGTGTCACATACAGTGTATTAACATGCTGCATCTGTTTTCTCTCTCCTCTGTTCAGGAGGTGAGCACTGAGCTGAGGCCACGTCTCTGTGTGATCCAGCGGGGGTCCAACGGATATGGCTTCAACCTGCACAGCGAGCGGGCGCGGCCGGGCCAGTACATCAGAGCTGTGGATGAAGACTCTCCAGCAGAGAGGGCCGGCCTGCTGCCCAGGGACAGGATAGTTCAGGTACTTTAATAAGGTCAATGCACGGTGAGACCATGCAGAGCAGTGAGACGTTCAGGAAAATCATTATTGTTCTGATTTTGTAGCTTAGAAACTCCTTGAACAGGGTGCCAAATTTTGCTCTTATGTAAGACGCATTAAAGTCCTTGGCAGTTTACTTTTTAACTTACTTTGCTTCCTTTATTGTCCTAAATAGTTACAGAGTAATCTTTATGAGACGTAACTGATGAGACCTCTTAAGAGTTACACAAAAATATCCATGCAAATAGAGCATCCTGATTAGTCTGCCACACTTCCGTTCTAGAGAGCCTGTAGTGAGTTTTTTACTGGGATAAAAATAGAGAAGAATGGCGTGTAATGAGGCCTCACCTACACTGTAAGGTACGAGACAGAAAGCCTGATTACTTTCTATGAGAAACAAGAGACTAATATTTTCTGTTTGTGCTTTTCTGGTGCTCCACTAATTCATTTTGTGGTTATACAGTGTGAAAACACCTTTGTCACTTTGTAGATGTTTCTCTGCCATCAATAATTGATACTAAATACCAGGTCTTATATATATTATATATAATATAATATATATTTTTTTATATTATGATATATTTTATATATTACAAGACATTTTAGGATGGAACATAAGGGATTGGCTACATAAAAATGTTTTATTTTAAAACAGACAAGCAGTGGTGGAATGTAACAAAGTACATTTATTTTATTTTCATGCCACTTTGTACTTCTGTTCCGCTACAGTTGAGAAGGAAGTGTTCTGACAGCTTTACTTACTACTTACTTTACAAATAAATATTTTTGCACACAAAACATGTGAAATTGCACAAGTACAGTTGAAACGATGAGTTGATTAATCATTTGACAGAAAACTAGCAGCTATTTTGATAACCGTTTATGTCATTTTTCATGTAGAAACATTTCATTGTTCCAGCTTCTCAAATATGAGGATTTGCTCCATTTTCTTTTAATTACTTTAATAATTTTATTTATTTGTAATAACTGTGAGGTTTGGACAGTTGGTTGGACAAAACAAACATTGTGAAGGTGTCAATTTGGGCTCTCGGTAACTGTGACGGTATTTCTCACTATTTTCAGAATTATTACAAATCAAACAATCAATCGATTAATGGATAAAATAATCAGCAGATGAATCCAGATGATGATGATGAGTAATAATTATCTAATGATATAATATTTAATAGTATAACAGTCACAGGGGACATTTTCCTGAGTATACTTACATGCTTTCACTTAAGTAACATTTTTAATGCTTTTACTTGTAGCAGAGTATTTTTACAGTGTGGTATTAGTACTTTTACTTAAGTGAAGGATCTGAATACTTCCTCCGCCTAAAGAAATATCCTCCAATAGAATCTAAGTCAACCAGGTGGTCAGCTCTTCTCCCGAAGTTAACTGTGTGTTCAGAGGAATGTGATGTGAACTAACAGCCGATGTGTGGGGTCTTAAATCCCCCAGAGGACTAAGAGGTGTAACTGTCACTGTTAGCAGCCTCACACTGGAGTAATCAGCTTCTTAACTGGTCTGGGGTCTGCTCTGCCCACCTCTCTTTTGTGTGTGTACTCTGGCCTACGGAGAGACGTGTGTGTCACTGTACTTTTAGGCCTACCACAGACCACATGTCCGCTTTTTTATTGTCCTCTAATAGATATTACAACCATAACACCTTGTGGCTGTAATGTCATACAATATATCCATAATTCCACTTATTATTTAGCCAGCAGAAGCAGAAGCAACTCACAATGAACTTGTCTGACTCATTCGGCGTGATACATTTTTGTAACACATGGTCAGATCAGAGCGGCGGCGTGTCCTCTGATGTGGACTGTTGTGCACGCCTCCCTTCACTCCCTAAGCGACATTTTGCGGCCGAGCACGTGAGTGTGAGAGTAAAATGAAAATGAAGAACCAGAAGAGAAGGATAACACAGGGATTAAAAGAACCACAGAGTTTCAGGTTGGTATGAGGGTCTAGCGAGGGGTTTCCAGTCCCCCAAAGGGCCCCCAGACAGCCGCACCACCCACTGAGGAGCAGAGCTTTGTGGGGAGCGGACAGCCATTGTTACTGCTGTTACTGGCCAAGCAGCTATTGTCCAGCTTCCTCTGTGGGACTGGCTTAGACATGCAGGTCCACCCTATGACCTAAACACACACACACACACACACACACACCCTTTGAGACATTTCTCACATGCTTTCCCATGGTGATTTTATCCCTGAACACTCAGCTGGTGCGGGAGGGAGCCACCTGACATGTTGAGTTACTGTATACCAGAGAGAGTTAAAGTACAACTGTCACACTGTCACAGCCAAGTACCACATAACATGTAAACACGGTGGATAAAAGTTGATTTAAAGGACAAACTAAACCAAAGAAAATCATAATTCTTGGGGCACATCGTGATGATTGTTTTGTAAGTTAGTGGTTGAGAGAATGTGTGTGTGCATGCGTACGTGCAGGACACACAGGATTTCCTGCCCTGGAGCCTCTGGCAGACAAAGAGATAATATTGAGAAAGAAATCCTGATAAAAACAGTTCTGTGTGGGAACAAAGACAAGAGAGCGCNNAAAAGAAACGACAGCAACTTTTTTTTTAATTTTGTAGGATTTCCAGTCATGGTTTTAAAAATAATCTCTTTTTGTCTGCAGGTGAACAGTCTGTCAGTGGAAGGGAAGACGCACTCAGAAGTAGTGGCCGCCATTAAAGCCGGCGGGAGCGTGGCCCGTCTGCTGGTGGTGGACCCCGACACAGACGCCTTCTTCAAGAGGTGCCGAGTGGCCCCCACCTTGGACCACCTCACCGGTGAGCAGACACACAGATGGACTAACTCTAACCCAACCTCAGAAGTAGTTGTCTGTGAATGGCTGCAATTAGCTCGTAATGTTTCACTCCAGGTTCATTGTCAGCCGGCAGCGGCGGTTACAGGCACGTTAAAGCACGAGACGTTGCCTCCTCCCCTCCTCCTCTCAGTTCCAGCAGATTAAAAGTCTGTCACACAGTTTCTGGTCCTCTCTCCTCCTTTAATTCTTCCTATCTCTCTTTGACCCGCTCTGTCCCGCATGGCTCTTCTTCTTCTTCTTTTCTTTCTCTCTCTGCCAAGAAACGAAGACAGAGACACTGAGCCACTTCCTGCCCCCCACCTCATGCTGGTGCCCTGTAGAGAAAGTTAATCTTTTAGACATAAATAGATCAGATCAGACAGATCAGAGTCGGATTGAGTAACAGTGTTGTTTGTAAAGGCTTAAATGCAGATATATCTCGCAAAAGTTTCATTTTACATTGCAACTTGACACTCAAAAATGATTATAAAACAATAATTGGATAGTTTAGATGTTTTTAGAAGGCCATGAAATTTGCCTGAAAGCTCCGTAAACTTTCCAGTAAGGGGATCATTGTCTAGACTTTTTCCAAGGTCAGCAATGAACCTTCAAGCTCAATAAATGGATACATGACTGATTCAAAGGGTCATCCCTCCAAAAAAAAAAGCGGTCAGATGTGGTCACTCAAGGAGCTGGCAGGGATTCAGTGCCTTGCTCAAAGGCACTTTGACTTGACACAGGTCCTGGTATACCTACCACAGCCTCCAGGGGGAGCCCTAGCACAGTGTGTGATTTGGTTTCTGTGTTTGAGGGCCGTCCCTCCACAGCCACAGATCCTCAGGCAGGTGGTGTGTGTGTGTCTTGAGTGCCACTCTGAGACCCCTCATGTAAACATGGCGCTGCCAGCTGTTGGCATGGCAACAGACAGGGCACAGGAGGGGAAAGATGCTGCCCCCTGTATCCGGGACAGAGGAAATTGATTTGTTGATATTTGAGATATCACACATGCGAGTGTTGCTGGTTCGAAAGGGTTCCCCCAGTGCTCCCAGTTGATGATTAATAAATTAGTTAGATCTATTAGTAAGCACGTGGCTGACGTGTCCTGTGTGTTGTGTACAAAGAGAAGCTGAATGAGAAGCAGGTGCTTTATAATTTCCTGGACTCTTAAGCCCTGCAGTGTTTCGGTCCAGGATTAGAAATAATAACGCCCTACAGGGGAGAGATTCCAGTGAGGTGTTTCCCAGGTAACTGCCTGCACTTCACATGCTGCCCACTCAGAGGACACCTGCCCTCACTGACTCTTAACTTCAACACCCACACGCACATCCCCTCTCTGAGCAGCCCGGCTGGCCGGCAGCTTTGTTTGGTTTCCAAGGTGCTCACTCCAAGTGGCCTCTCAGCCTGGAGCTGGAGCTGTATGTGGACCTGGAGAGCCTCCTCTCAGAGTCAGAGACACACACACACAGCAAAGACCTGAGGAGGACTCGAGTCTCAGATTAACTCTGAAGGACCAGCTGCTGTCTCCAGCAATAATCATCATTAGCTAAAACACTTTTTGGCTGCGTGCAGGATCAGAGGGATGGAAGGTAAGGGATGTGTCGGACCTCTGTGATAATGTCCGTCTGCAGTTACCACCTCTCAAAAACGGTGTTAAAACGCGGCTACATGGGAACATCAATGTGTTTTTATGAGAAAAAGCTGAAGGGAAATGTTCCACTACAGCTACCTGGTCTGTAGAGGGTCTGTGGAGGGGAGGTGCAGAGGACCAGGAGGAGCAACCATCTCATAGAAGATGAACCATGTGTGAATAATAGATGATCCGCTCATACCTGTGCTATGTAATAGAGTAGGTGTTGTTGGAATGAAAGGTGAGCTGCAGAAAGACTCTTGATCTGTTCTGATGGTTCAGGACTGAAGGGCTGCAGGTATCATCACATGACATTAGACTGGGGAAGACAGACAGAGGTGTATTTGTGGAGTCCGTGACTGATTCTCGTGTCATTCTCACGCCTACAGGTCCGCTGCCTGAGCCCGTCATTAATGGAGGGATGGAGGAGAAGGTAAGAGCAGCAAACATATCACACAGACAGAGAGACAAACGCAGGATGGCACTTGAAAGCCGTCATTCGGTTTGGAAATCTGCTTTAGAGCAAAGCCAAAAGTGGGATTTGAACACTGAAGAGTGTGAAGAGCTTTCGGTCCCCCACAGCGGCAACTTCCCTCTTCACCGACGGAGCCTCTCCTTCCTGAAAGAGAGGAGGACAATAATAGCTCAGCCTTCTTCTGCTCTGAATACTCTGTAGCTGATCGCGTGGCACAGACAGGCCAAGGTCGAACTGCGTTTGAAAGTAACATGCAGCATTTTCTCAGGTGTTGTTTGCCACATCAGAGAACCCGATGGTGAAGTGAGTTATTAATCAGAGAGACGTGTACTGAACGGACTTTCCTGTGATTGTCTAAACGTTCATTGTATGGAGCTGTGAGGAAAACCACACCCAGCTAGTACTCCATTAACTTTGAATTATTTGAAAGTGTTGACCCAGGACATAGTGTGTAAACAGAATAAAACTCATCCAGCAGATGAAGTTGCTCAGTTTACAGTGCAGTATATGACAGGTATATTAAAACTAGAGGCTGCACTTTTGAGCTGAGGCTTGAAGAATGTAGCAGCTTCATGTTAATCCTGCTGAAGTATTTGGGCGTAATCCCAACGAGACAAACCGGCCACCGCTTGCTGTAGGAGGCACACACCCACAGGCTGGAAGGAAAAGCTCGACATTTGACAAATTTCCTGCTTTTCTCTGTTTTACATCATCATATACTGAACAACTTTAGGTTTGGGCTGTTGGTCGAACAAAACAAGACACTGGAAGACGTCACCTTTGACTCTTTTTTTGACATTTCATAGACTAAACGATTAATCTAAAAAATTACTTATCTTTGAGGAAAATAATCATTGGTTGCAGTCCTAAATGCAACTTTTGGACAAAAACATTGGGAAATACGCTTATTCGCTGTCTTGCAGAGAGGTATTACTCTCTCGTCTATATGGTTATATGAAGGTACTGCCAGCAGCCAGTTAGCTTAGCTTAACATAAAGACTGGAAACAGGGGGAAACAGGTAGCCTAGCTCTGTCTAAAGGTAAAAAACTTGCCTAACAGCACCTCTGAAGCTTACTGATTAACAGGCTATATCTTACTTGTTTAATCAGTACAAAAGTGTAACTGTGTGTTCAGATAGAACACAAAGCAAATTTTAGAGGCGGCGCGACTGCATACAAAGGCAATGGAAAGATGCAAGGAAAGAGTTCGCCCGGTGTGGCACAAATTGACGCAGACACGGAAATGTTTCAACTGGTCAAACATTGTTTGAGTTTTATTAATGTTAAACTGGAGGGAAATAACAGAAAGAACCAGAGTTTCTTCTGAGTTTATTCAGAGGCTGAGCTGAAAACAAACACACAGGCACGGTCAGCTTAATGTTACAGCTAACGTCTGTACACTTGGCGATATTTTTTTTTCCCAGGACGGCGAAGGAAAGTCCCGCCCCTACTCTGCCTCTCTGCCTCTGATTGGCCGGACCTTAATATCTTTACCCTAACCCTAGTGTCACTCCCCGTGCCTAAACCTAACCAATCAAGGGTTTGATGTCAAGAACGTTTGTTCGCTATGATTGGATGAACAACGTTACGCGCTCATGACTCTCCTTCGTCATCCTAGGAAAAAAAAAATTCATACAGGTGGTACATTGGCTCAGATTTATTTTGCTTTCTGTCTGAACACACCTTAAAAACAAATCACTATTTTACAGTGGGGTTATGTGCCAGACTATTGCTCGGTTCTGAGCGGTTGCCAGGCAACCAGCGGAGACTCCAGGAAGTTACTGCTCCAGCTCATAACGCCCCCGTAAAACACAGATTTTTTTGTTTTTACTCTTTTTTTGGGTGATAACACAAAAGACTTGATAAGTGAGCTTTAGAGGTGCTGGTAGATGGATTTTGTTACCTGTGGACAGAGCCAGGCTAGCTGTTTCCCCCTGTTTCCAGTCTTTATGCTAAGCTAAGCTAACCGGCTGCTGGCGGTAGCTTCATATTTACAGTGCATACGTGAGAGTGGTATCGATCGTCTCATCAAACTCTCCACCAGAAAGAAAATAAACGTGAATCCCAAAATGTTGAACTTTTGCTTTGAAGTCTTGTGCTGTATATTCCAACAAAAACACAACTCTGTGTGTGTGTGCTTGTCTAACCTCTCCTTGGTTGCTAGTGGCATCACAGGAATGGTTTTTGAGGGTCTCTCATGTTATCAGAGTGTCCAGTTCCCACGTGGACACTGTAGACCTTTATGTTAATCAGTGTTGATAAGATAGAGATAACTGTATGAAGACACCAGAAGACAAACTAAAAGAAACTACTGTGCCGACCGTGGCTGCCTTCCGCTTGGGCGTTTGGCCAAATATGCAAAGTGAAGCCTGACCCGGGCTTCCCGTTACTCAGGGACTGTATGTGCAGCAGTGTTGCATGTTCCACGTATTGTTGCGTAAGAGACACTCGTTAAAAAGCCAAAGAGCTGAGAGGGAGGGGTGGTGCGAGAGGTCAGGGAGAAGTCGTCCATAAAGGGCGGTGGGCTGGACTGGGTTAAACACCTTTGAATATGAGTAGGTTTTACTGGTTTATGCTCAGTGAGCTGGAGACACTGATACTGATGCCTCGTCCTGCAGCCTTTTCAGCTCATTCAAACTGCTACAAAACACTGAGTACAGGAAATACTCTGAATGAAATTGTGAGTGATTCAACCAGGAAGGGAAGCAGGAAGAGTCTCTCAAATTTCACTGCTTGTTTAAAACACATTTTAAAGTGCTTTTGCTGATTCCATGAATCTATTCCAAGGAGATCCCACAGCAATTAATACTAATTAGTGATTCCCAGAGTAATAAATCAGCAGACATGTTTGACAGTAAAATTGCAAAGAAGGAAACTCAGAACTCACCATTAATTGGTCTGACTTTGTACCTATTTTTGACTCATGCTTCTCAATATTTTGCTTTTCTTAAACTGATGATGTGTTAGACGTGTTTGAAAATCAGTCAGACTGTTGGTGCCACATATTAGGTGCTTCTAACTTAAGTAAACTTCTCAATAGAAAAAACAACTCAAATCCAAGACTGCCCCCTTGTGGTGAGGTGTGGTATAGCTGTGGGAAAGAAATAGTTTCACAATCACGTCTTGAAAAGTGACTCTCTTGCAGCTCAGATTTCGTGGCAAAATGTTCATAATGTTGTCGATATATTTAATGAATTATAAAATAGTATAAACTTTATATTTATAGTTGTCAGTATATATAATAAAGTGATGCTGATGAGTACTTGTGTTCCCAGGTGAATGGTAGAGGGGCCAAAGAGGCAGAGAGGGACTCAAAGCTGTCAGTCAGTCCTTCTCCATCCAACGCCTCGTCCAACGCCTCGCTCACGACACCGCCCACAAACACCCCACCCGAGGTACATCACGGGAAATACTCTGCAGCACCAAAAACCTTTCAGCAAACACAATGTGCAACACGCTCTTGCTGAAGTATGTTGACGTGTTTTTTGTTTTTCTATCTCCCATCTGTTCTCTCAGGGTTTCATCGCGGATGCCATCCCGGCGCTCAACCTGTCCCTGCAGCAGGTCAAAGAGCTCGCCCACCAGAAACGCTCCAACAAGAGAGCCCCGCCCATGGACTGGACCAAGAAAAATGAACTCTTCAGCAACCTATAGGGCACCTCACCTCTCTCTCTCTCACACACACAGACTTTATAGTGATTCTTACAAAGAGACACCAGAAAGACATTTTTTTTCATGCCATGACACTAAAAGTTTAACTATTAACTATTGGCCGCAGACAAATTGAAGCCACTCTGTAAGATATAGTATTCTTCTTATTATTACTCTTCATGTTATTATAATCCAGATATACTGCTACTAACAAGAAAGATGTATATGCCAATGAAAGAGAACTGGACCATGTTGAAAATGTGTGTTTGTGTGTGTGGTTTCCTTTGTGTATGTGTGTGTGTGGACCCTGACAGTCCCTGCTGGCCAGAGTCTGGCGCCTGTGGAAAACGAGGAGGAGTCGATCGTCATGCTCAGTTTAATGACCCGCTCCGCTGTCTGCTTATCTTTTAAAGGTTTATACTAACATTTAAAAAAGCGTCTTCAACAGCGTTAAAACCAGCCTGACAATCAATCCATTTATCTCTAGTTTTCCTTGTTATTAGTTGGTAGGGATCAGAGTTAAATTCACTTTCAGGTCGTTTATTTCATGAACTGTAATGTTTTTATTTGTGTAGATTACAGATTACATGTCAGAGCCCTTTTTGTGATCTTTTAAAAAAGTATATGATTCCAAAATAAGGTATTGCTTTCCTCGGAAAATGATTGGAAATACTTACTGGTGGCTTTAAACTGGAAAGAACTGCGTTTTAAAGTGGGTTCTCTTATAGTGTATATATATATATATATATATATATATATGTGTGTATATATATGTGTATATATATATATATATATATATATATATATATCATATGTCATGTATATTTTTGCATTTATGACATAAATTCCACTCTCTGAAATTAAAATGAGTTCAGCTTAACCGCTGTCTGAATACATGATATGACCTTTTGTTAAATGTGAACTTCAGTTTATTATGAGTAACTTATACCGTCCCCACTTTGCCATCATGTCCGCTGTGAATGGCTCCTCAGTTCACATTTTAAGCATATGGGATATTTTTATTGCTCCTGGACAAACGCTCTGTGAGATTTTTACACATTTCTATCAATGTCTTAAAAAACCAATAACAATGTACTTCTAAAAGAACGTCTGCGCTTCTCTAGATTTTATGCATTTGTCCGGTGTTGAGAATAGTGATGATTTTTCAAGATGAATGATTGAATCTTATGAAGAGACTTTTGTAGCTTGTGTAAACAGTAAGCGATTTCTATACTGTAATAAATCAGCCGTCACAGCAACATTCTCCAGTGATGTTGGTTTTTATTCAGTTATGTGAGAAGAAATAAAAATCTCCTTTAATACGGTCGAGCTGTTTGCTGGTGTGACTCCTGTGAAAGTAACTAAGTACATTTACTCAAGTACTTGAGTACAAATTTGAGATACTTTACTCGAGCATTTCCATTTTCTGCTACTTTATAGTTCTACTCCACCACAATTCAGAGGGAAATATTCTATTTTTTATTCCACTACATTTATTCGATATCTTTAGTCACTTTGCAGATTCACATTAATAATACAAAGTATAATCAGCTAATAAATTATGATGCATTATTATAGATGAAGACTTTATTGATCCCTTGGTGAAACTCACAAGCTACCAACATTAGTAGAAATTGGCTCCAACTTGACCAGCTGCAACATTAAAGTGGTAAACACATTAATGTATCAATTATTCAATAATATAATATACATTATTCTAATGCATGATCAGTACTTTTTGTTTAAGTATATATTGATGATAATCATTTTGGACCTTGCACTTAAGTAAAGTTTTGAAAGCAGGACTTTCACTTGTAATGGAGTATTTCTACACTGTGGTATTACTACTGACAGTGATGCATTATATCATAACATGCTTTATCAATTAATAAAGAGCAAAACATGCAGCATTAGATATATGTATATTGGTCATACTGTATATACAATTAAAAGCATTGCATCATTTACTTTAGTCTGCACATGAACCGGTACTGTCGTATAATGTCTTCAAATCATCCAAACATTTAACTGATATGAACTCTTTTGTACTTTACTGTGTGTTCATGTTTCTGCAGATGATTTGCATTAAAGCAGCTATAATCAACATTTTACTATTAACAATGGATCAGATAACTCTTTGTAAGGTGGCTTGACTTGATGAAACCTCAGAGAATTATCACCCAACTCTGCACTTTTCATCAGTTTCACGGAGCTTGGTAGTGTCTTTCAGTTCATTCTGTTTTGTTATTTACTGTCCCATAAAGTTTTTTCCAGCCTCAGCAGGAAACCGTTTATCAGCAAACAAAAATGATAATTACACACTTTGCTAACTGCTCGGCACCAAACAGCAGACAGACAGAGTTAGCGTCTAGCTTTGGCCGCATTCATCAGCTGGTGGAGACCAAAAACAGAGCCAAAAGAGGGTGAATATTGGACTTCTCCAGGTGGCCAGAGACATGACGGACAGACAAATGATAATGTTGGATGTGTGATTAAGCAACTGTTTGCTAAGCTTGTTTCTGCCGCCCCCAAGTGGTCCAAAAATGTGTTATTGCAGGTTTTAGTCAATATTGTTTCACACGTGTGCGTCAAAGGCAAAAAACTGATCTGACTTTATCGATCTGTGATCAGAAGTGCAGAAGGTTTCATCCCATAGAGAGCAACGCAGCAGCAGTTTTCTGCCCTCTGTGATTCACTGATGGTTTTTACTTTAAACCACACCAGAAATGTCTCACTCAAACACTTTTATCTTGAAAAAAGTGAAGAAGGAACAATCAGAGTTGTTGTGTATCTAAAAAAAATAATTTGCATTGTCTGGGAGGCCTCAATTTAATTAATTTCTAATTTCATAAATGTAAAATATTATTAAATCACCACCCATTTTGACCCTTAATTTACCGACAAATTCTGTGTTATAGTCTTATTACATCAGCTCCTCCTGCTTGCCTCCCGCAGACTGTGTTTATATTTATTTTTTACAGGACTTGTGCTCGCAGTGGAGCGGTGTCCGTGCTCCTCCTCTGTCCTTTAACATGTCACTCTGTCTCCAGCAGCTGTCTCTTACTAATGGCCTCGACCTTTCTGTTCTTCCACTCTCCTTCTAGCCCTGCCATCATTATCACAGCTCACTGTCACACTCTGTGTCTCGATGGGATAATTAACATAATTGGACTTTATGACATTGATGGACATCAGGGGGAAATGGGGTAAAATGGTGACTCGACATGGAAAGATAACAACAGTAATGATGATGGTTGTTGTTATTGGCTCCTGGTAAAGATGCTACAGTGTGATTATGATAATAATTGTAAGGATGATGTTCAAAAGTGTGAATGTTCTTCAAAGCTGAAACTCATCATTGGATTGAAGTCTTTTGGAGGCAATTAATTACCTTTATTGTGCAAATAAAGGCAAAGAATGTATTTATTATATATATATATATTTATTAAAAACACTTGATTTGGGTTGTTCAATGTTAAAGAAGTAGTTTGACAGTTTGGGGAATACTCTTATTCGCTTTCTTGTGAGATGTCTCATGTATGTATGGTAAACATGTAGCTACAGCCAGCAGCCAGTTAGCTTAGCACAAAGAAATACATGCACTAGAGGCCAAGATATCCTGACTTTTAGTAAAAGCTAACAAGTCCCCAAAACACTGGGTCCTATGTTTCCCATAATCCAACCAATAGCTTCTTTTTGTTAGATCGTGCCAACCGGGTAAATGCTTCTGTAAAACAGGCTTTCTACAAACTCCACTTATTTTACACATCAAGGTCTGTTTACAGGTCTTGTCTAGTACTCCTGCGTATGTTTAAAAAGTTGTAAACACCATTTTGTTGCTCCAGATGGAGCTGCGCAAAGTCTGACAAATTGCCTTAAGTGATGTCACTTGAGTCAGCGTCGGTTGGGGTTAAAGACTACAAGTTTCAAAATGAAAAGAAATCTGGGGGTGTGGAGTTATAGTGAGCTCTGACCTCTGTAGCCCGCTACTCATCTCTGCTTGAGGCTAGCAGTTCAAGGCTACATTAGCTGCTGCTAGCATAACACACCCGACTGAACTGTTGCCCGTCGAGTTGCATTGAGGGTGATGTAGGCACCAGGTTTTGACAGGGAAGACAAGATGATATCTCTGGTTCTGCTGCACAGATTTTGATACTTTAAATAAAAAAACAATTTGATTCATCAATGAAAGGGAAAGAGGAAATAATCTAATTTCCTAATTAGCAATTGTTCACTGAGCCTTCTCTGTTTCAGCATCTCTTTGCATACTTTAAAGCAGCGTGTTTGTGACAACTGATCACCCCTCTGGAACAGTTTTCTACAGGATTGTGATGCTGTCAAGGGTGCAAGTACACTAACTACATTTTTCATACACTTCTCAGCTGGCATGTAATTGTTTTGACGTCTCAGTGGGCCATTACACTCTAACCAGATATAACTTATAACTCCACACTCACATTATCTGTTTCCTCACATCAACAGCACAATGAGCACATCTCTGCTTTCTGCCGCTTTAGAACACCGAACCAAGAAAATGATGATGATATGAAGGAGGATGGGGGATGGTGACGTTGATAATTAAGATGATGAAGGGCAGGTGCGGGTCGAGCGCTGGACCTTCACAGCTTAGGTGCAAACACGGCCGGTTGCTAGGCAACCGTGTCCACCGGGGGGTCCTTGTAAGGCCTGGAGCTGGGGTGAGACAAGGGGTCGACACAACTCTACCTTCAAACCCCACAGCCTGCTAAAAATAGCCCAGGGGTGTGTGTATGTGTGTGTGTGTGTGGAGAAAATGACAGACAAAAACAGAGATACATGGAATAAGTGACATCAAGTGTACGGAGAAGGACGGAGGAGAAGATCTGGGGAAAGTGATACAAGCCAATGAGTGAAGGCGAAGTCTGACGCATTAGCGGAGCGGTGCGTAAAGCTGCTGTAATACGAGCTTTTTCCTGCCCGTCTTCTCTGAGAAAGCTTCATCCCCTTCTGCCTTACTTTCCTCATGCACTCATTCACACACATCCCATCTCCTTTTATAAAAATACCCAAGGACAATCCTCACTATTAATAGGAAGTGTTGTCAACTGGCTCTGGAGAAATGGGACCTTCTGTTCAGCTAACTATTTTTGCAGTCCTTTGTAGCCATGACCCCTTACACTGTCAATTACATTCATTTTCCAGATTATTAAAGGCAATAAACATGGACAAACACCTCTTTTCAATTAAATCCTACATGCTGTGTCAAAACATCTCGAGAACTAACCTCCAAAAAACAGTTTTTCTTACTTTTGTGAGCAAAAATAATGATTTATTCCAGCATTAAAGCATTTAATCTCCTCACATGTAGTCTATTTTATTTAACTAAAAGGCCATGGCCATTGTTTTCTATGCCCCTCATAGGCTCCCACAGGGAATTGTTCCAGAGCAGCAGTGATGGACTCAGCGTTATATTATTTACTTGGCTCCTCTTTCAGCACTGGGCTCTTTTGGTTCCAGCTCTGGAGCGGTAATCGAGCTCCGCACATACTGAAGGTGATTTATAGGCCCCAGGGTCGCCATCCAGTAGCCCTGCCCTCAGCTATTCCCCTGACTGCTACAGTCTGACTGCACACTGTAACATAAGTGAGGTACTGCTGTGGTTACATAGGTAGCATACACCTTGAGCCATTTGTCACTGGTTTATGAGATCTGTTGAAACTGCTTGTACATGACAGAATTTTAATATTTTAACCTTTAAACATGTACAATAAGATTTACATGCGTTGTCATGATTGAGATACACAGACAGAGTACTTTTATAATTTTGTGTAAGCAAATACTGTGATGTCAGTACAAGATATTGTATTTATTGTTGTGTATTTTTATATGTTTTTATGATTTGTGTTTCACAATGTTTAAAGATGCTTCACACCTACACAACTGACCGTCTCGACCCCTTTGTTATTGTTTCTACGCCTGTCATGCATTTCCATTTTCACAAAACACTTTGGAGTTTACAATGCTGACAGTGGCAGAATTACCACTCCAAATTCAAGTGGTAAACAAAACCAGATGCTCATTTCTAGCCGGCGACCGTCGATTTTGTCAGCTGAAATCACAGCTCTTACTGGCAGGAATTATCAACAATAACTAATTGCACTAACGTAGCTTCACGACTTCACAGCTGACTTGTTTTAAAATGGGAACTGTGAATATAGCTACATACATTGATAGTTACATACATGATATTGTGCTAAAAAACGCTGAGGCTAGAGCTGCATGTCCCCGGCAACACATTAGCATCCTCACCAGTTGATGATGAACGCAGAAGACATGGGAACATAATACACATAACATACACATAACATTAACACTGTTAAGCTGCTTATGTTACACACTTGGACAAGCAAGAATTAGGTCAGCTTAGACATGCTACGCGTTCTTCTTACGTTAGAGCAGACAACCACACAAACACACTTTTAAAGACGGTAAAAAAAAGGTTACCACCCTCTTAACTCTTAATATACGGAGTAACTCTCATAAACACTTCTTTGGTATGTGGAGGAATACATACACAGACCTGCTGTGCCTAGTTACGGTTGCTAAGCTATGATTGGACAATCAATGAAGTCGGATGTTAAATGACTTATATGAGATTTACGGAGTCCCTGAGTGGTCACACCATACTTTTTTTTCTAGTTCATGCGCTCGTTTCAGTAAATCGTGCTCACGTTTTACTCATTTGTACAGAAGCCGAGAACGACCGTACTTGCAATTATTTTTTATATGCTGTTATCTTGAGATGACAAGTTAATTTATTTCGTTATCTTGAGAAAAAAAAGGCAGCTTTCTCGAGATAACAAGGTAAATCACATCGCGATCTCGAGATTTAAAAAAAATTGCATGGCCATTCTCAGCTTCCATACATTTGATAAAATGTGTGCATGAAATAATTAATACATAAAACCAGAAGGACAGGAAGGAGCAATTTTGACAAGACAGCTTGTAGCTACATTTATTTATTATTTTTTCACATCATAATTTTTTCACATCATAATTAATTACGTTTTATTTCAGTTTTATGGAGACAAATTGTCAACCCTTGCAAGTCAAGGCATTGTTATTAGTCAGAGCACCTTAACGCGGACATCTCTTTTTTTGTACGTGTTGTGTGCAGGATGTATGTATTTCATGTGCACGTTTTACTATTTCATTCGCACATTTACTAAATTTCACACACGATTTAGTAAAACGAGTGCACGAACTAGAAAAAAAAAAATGATGTGACCGATGCGTGTGTGTGTGTGCGTGTATGTGTGTGTGTGTGTGTGTGTGTGTGTGTGTGTGTGTGTTACTCATAGGCTGTATGGTGTTACTTCACTTGTGTAATTGTTATTGAAAAAAATGAGACTGCAAATATTGATTACCACTTAATTAATTACTCAACTTTTCTATAGGGACAGTTAATGTACCCTCCTATTGATGATCACTATTATGGTGTGTGTGTGTGTGTGTGTGTGTGTGTGTGTGTGTGTGTGTGTGTGTGTGTCCCAGAAATAGGGCTTGGGTTGGGACAGCACTTAAAGCTTAGCACCATTCCAGCTAAACACCTGTCACACACACACACACACACACCCTTGCATGTGCATTCACACTTGAATGCACGAACACACACACACACACACACACCTGCCTGATGCATACCATACACTCTGTCTGTCTGTCTGTCTGTCTGTCTGTCTCACACTCACACTTGAACATACTGTGACACGCTCAGAAATGTTGACACTTGTGTCTGCAAGGTCACATTTCTATATTCTCTCACATGGCTGCTGCTGCTGCACTTGTTTTTCTGATTACAGCCTGCGTCCATACTACAAACAGCTTCTCACAGACATTTTAGGGGGGCTGTGGCTGTGTGTGCCACTTTATGTTTTATTGATAAAAGCCACCAATCAAATGCAAGTCAGTCGAACCTGCAGCTGGAGCATCTTTCGGTGCTGTTTTCATCCTATAAACTGCCTAAAGAGATTACACAAGGCCAAACAAAGGGTGTGCCACAGCTGGTCAATAAAAACAAGCAAAGAGGATGATAAACACTGTCGTCACTGAGCCCTCTTGTCCTCCACAACCTCCACGTCTTTCTCTCTCTCTCTCTCTCTCTCTCTCTCGACTTCTTCATCGTGGACTCCCTCCACCTTGCTCAACACTCATCCATCATTCTGTCATCGCTGCTGTTTCTCCAGCCCTGTGCACCCAGTCATTCCCAGCCTGCCTGCTCTCAGGCCCGTATATGGCGGGGCCATCCGGCAGGGGAGCCACAGGGTTAAATATACTCTGAAGCTCCAAGAATGACAAACTCTTCCAACTAACCTGCCAGAGAGAGATGCACCGCAGAGCAGAGGGGGTCTAACACACACACAATGGGCATGTGTGCTCATTGTCTCATTAGCATAAGCATTTTCAGCAACAGTTCTTATAAAATGAAGTCCCATCTATGGGGTGCGTTCAGGAATGTTAAAACTCTTTGTCCACTGTGGCGGAGACAGTATGTTTAACAGCTGCATCAACACATTAAATGGAAAATACTCAATATCTTGTACATAATTCTATACACATTTTATTGTTATTCATTCACATATTTACTTTCTTTGCAGGGCTGTAGCCAGGATTTCATTTGTCACCACGACACACCACCAGAAACCCCAGAACATTTTGAACAGAAACCAAAAAGGGGTCCTTTTTTCTAGCATTTTGATTTACCTATTTCATTTATTCGTTTAACTTCTCCACTATAACTTCTTTCTTTTCAACATGAGGTCAAAATGATGTTTTAAAGCCAGAAATAACATTCAGGGAATAATGCTGACGCCTTTACTTTATAATTATTTTCTTGGTCAAAATCTAACTGTAAATGGAAGGAGTCTCTGTCTGTCTGTCTGTCTGTCTGTCCTTCACTTATTTCGACAACCATTCATCTGATCGACTTCACACTTGGTGGGTGTATTGCCGAAGACCCAAGGAAGTGCAGTGTACAGTGTAAAGTCAATCGGATGAGCAGTTCTCGAGAACGCTGCAAGCTGCACTTCCGGGGGCCAAGCAATCAGCCCACTCCAAACGGCGCACGTTCCAAACGGCCACGCCCCAAATGGGCATTGCACTAGTATGTTTAAATTTTACAACAATAGCAATACACCCGCAAATGGTTCTCGAGATATGCGAAGGACAGTCATATATACATATAGACAGACAGAGATTCCTTCCTTTATAGTTAGATAATGCTGCTACAGTGCCACCTATTGGCCAAATGGTACCAAATTTGTCGTGGTCAATCAGACATATCTACACATATCCTACAAATGTGGTTGCAATAGCACAAAGCGTTCAGGAGATGACATTTTTTGTAATGTAAGCCCTGCCCACAGCATTTGAGCGAACTTTGAGGGCCAGCTGTAGCAATACTGTATGGAATATCAAAAATCTGAAAAAGTAACTTCTTCGGGCTTGGTCCAGAGATGTTCTGTACTAAATTTGGTGCTGATTGCTCAAAATTTGTAGGAGGAGTAGCAAAATAACAGATTTGGACAAAATTCAAAATGGCGGAAAATCGATGTCGACGCAAATGGACGTGGCTTATATGGAGAGATTCGTCTGGACCCTCAAAATCCAATGAGACTTACAGTTCAAAAGTTACAGGCCAAAATGTAAAGTTTGTTGTTATAGCGTCACCATCTGGCCAAATTGCACAAAATTCGACACTGCACTCCCTTGGTTCCTCAGCTCTACACCCACCAAGTGTGAAGTCGATTGAATGAACGGTTGTCGAGATAATTGAAGGACAGACAGACAGAAAGACAGAAAGACAGACAGAGATTCCTCACATTTATAGTAAGAACATAGAGTCTAAAAATAAAGGCTTAAGCTTGTAGCCAACACGTGTAAGTTGCAGAATGTAAACTCTCCTTAAGTTGCTGACCTCAGAAAGATAGTTTGGAAATCTTGGCATCCTGGCTACAATTTAAAATATGGCTCTGTAAGTGTGAACAGCGCTTATTTATACACCTTAAGTTCAAACTAAAGGTCCCATCCAAACAATCTGTGGAACTGAAGAGGTTAATTTATGTAATATTACGTAATTATTTGACAGAGTTAATGCCCATCATGAGACACACACCTGATATCAGTTAGTTTGATCTCATTTGAGTTGGCTGTAATTTGAAATTACAACAAACCCAGACTGTCAACACAGAGTGTCAACACTTCTTAAGAAGACATAAATCAAAGAGATATAAATAATACAAGCAGTGCAGTAGATGGTACTGAGCCATTTATTGATGTCATAAGTTTTATAAAAGACTGGACAGGCCTGTAAACAAAAGGTGTTGGCTCTGCTTCATTGCAAAGCCCAAACAGATCTTCTGAGGAGGAAGTGGCTCTTTATCAGTTTCTAGTCTCTCCTTGGACCAGTGAGAAGAGGGTGGGGGGGCTCCCTCAGCCTGAGATTTGGTGACATAACAGAGCAACATGAGAGCCTGGAGTGTGTCCTCACTTTATGTTCTCAGGGACACACTTACTTAAGAGAGCGCCTGGCCTTGGTTTACTTGCAGGGACAGTTTTCGAGGCACGTGGCAGCGAAGTGAGGAAGTGGGTGCAGGAGAGGACAAGAATCATGGGCTGGTGAAACAGAGGAGAGGGAGAGTGTTGGTTTGCAATGAGAAAAAGAGTGTGAGCGACTTGAACACACCAGTTTTTGTTCAGTTATAGATAATGGGAGAATTTAATGAATACGACTACATTTACAGATTACTGTTAGTAATCAGATTAGAGAGATACAGTTTTTAATTACTCTAAGTGCATGTTTCTGGTCAGTAATCATAATTTATAACTGCCTTTAACAGTAGCACAGTGTTTAATGGGCACCATCAACATGCTGTTACTTCGCCCCTTCATTGTCTTGCTCAGATGAATTTCTTTCTTGCAGAGACTCAGATGGGAAGATTGATACCACTCTCATGTCTGTAGGATAAATAGGAAGCTACAGCCACTTAGCGTAGCTTAGCATAAAGACTGTAAACAGAGGGAAACAGCTAGCTTGGTTCTGTCCAAACGTAATAAAAACCTGCTAAGCAGTATAAGCTCGCTAACTATGTTATATCTAATTTGTTTAATATGTAAAAAAGCTGAAGTGTAAAACCAACAAGTGGTGGTTTTATGGCCGTTTATGTGCCAGACTATATTTTGTCCGGAGCAGTTGCCAGGCAACTAGTGGAAACGTGAGGAGGTTACTGCTCCCGGCCCAGCAAATAACCCCCAGTTAAACAAAAAAGTTGTTTTTACACTTTGGTTTTCATACATATTAAACAAATGAGATATAATATGTTAGTTTGTGAGCATTAGAGGTGCTGGTGGTTAGATTTTGTTACCTTTGGACAGAACCAGGCTAGCTGTTTCCCCTTGTTTCCAGTCTTTATGCTAAGCTAAGCTAACGGGCAGCTGGCTGTAGCTTTATATTCACTGTACAGACACGAGAGTGGTATCAATCTTCTCATCTAACTCTCGGCAAGAAAGAGAATAAACTTATTTCAAAATGTTTAACTATTCCTTTAACTGTGTATTAACTTTAGATAGGATAGGCCTACTGGGCTTTCTGTTTACATGGTGAAGCAGGAGAATAATCTGGTCGCTGCAGTGCATGTAAAGGCTCTGCACACTCATCCCCACCTTGATGTAACCTTCAAGCCTCAGTGTAGCATCTAGGGGGGTCTTCGCCTGCAGGGTGTCACATTCTCAAACCTCCCTGAAAGAACATAGAAGTTCTGCCATTGTGTCATAACTGCCTGCCTACATGCCCACCGCACTATTTATACCAGAGGAGCACAACTGCTGCTATAGGTACAGTTACAGTGGGGCACTTCAAACCCCAGCTGCCCTGCCTCAGCTAATAATACAATGCAGTATACGCACTACCTACACACACACACACACACACACACACACCCACGTTTGGCTACTTTTGGCCCTCACCATCCTCCCTCAAAGTGCTTCCTGTATCTATCACAGTGATGAGCAGCCACAGGCAGGCAGTCCTGATGTGCCCACCTCCCACACCGAGCCGCCTGCCAACAAGCCCTCACACACACTTGTTACATCAGCCTGTCCCCCGTCCCAGCTCCAAATCATTATGCACATAATCATTTGTGGGGTAAGCAGAACATGGAGTGTAACTGCAGGATGTTTGTGACATGTGCACAGAGTCCACGGTCAAAACTAAAAAACAAACAAACAAACAAACAAACAAACAAACAAACTTTTTGCACTTTTATGAGCTGAAACATGATGGCCACCGCAGCTCCTCCAGCCTCCCAAGACACAGTTTTTTATGTCTTGAAACAGCTTAATAATAGCCTCTAAAAAGTATTCAAGTTTTCATGTTTTACTGTCTTAAAACATTAAATCAAGGCAGATTTAATGTAGCTTTTTTGACACTGATCAGCAACTACTTATGTGACTTCTAAAACCAACTGGCTGCTCCAGTGATGATTTATGTGTATCCTATTAAAGGAGGCGAGTACTTATGCAAACAAGTATTTTGTATTTTATATTTGTAATTAATTCACATCACTTTATAGTGATCTGTTTTCACTTTGACATTACTATAAATGATCTTTTTCTTTCGATCAAAAAAGCCACATTAAATTCATTTTGTCATACAATAAAAACATGAAAACTTCCAAGGGGGTGAATGCTTTTTACAGACACAGTAATGTATTTGTTTGCTTTACTGTTTGCAGTTTGTTTTGAGTAGTGGGTACATGTATCTGATAGGTGTATCTAAGAAATGTTAATGTTGATTCATTCATCTTTAGCCGCAGCAATCGATTAATCGATTAGTTGATCGACAGAATAATTATCGTCAGCTATTTTGAGAATGGATTAATCGTTTGGGTAATTTTTTAAGCAAAAATAGCAAAACTCCTCTGGTTTCAGCTTCTCCAGTGTGAGGCTTTGCTGTTTCTCTGTTTTATATCACCGTAAACTTTTCTCAATCAAAAAATAATCATTAGTTGCAGCATTACATTTGTCATTAATTTTGCCTGCATCTTCCATTAACAGAGTCAAACTTTCAGACTGAGCAGGTGGTGATTCGAAGAGCAGCATTACAGTTTTAAAGAGACAAGAAAATATTGATTGGAGCATTTCATTTTTGTAATTATGTATCTGTTGGAGAAGTCAAAAATGTGGCACCTGTGGCCACAACAAATACACTAAAGTCCAAAGAAAACAAACTTTTACTTTTCATATTTGCTTTCATTGAAAACAATACAAATAGAAAGAGAGGTGAAGCTTTTTGAAGTTTTTGAGAGGACAGAAAAACATATATTTGCGTTTATGGATCTGATTTCTGAACTAAATGGTTTGAAATGTTGAACAGACTGCAGAGCAGTGAGGGGTCAACAGCAGAGGACGTCCTGTTTTAGGAGTGCCGTGTCCTCTCCCTTGTCCATGATATCCCAGGACTTAAATATCCTTAAGTCAACAATCACAACAGGAAACGTGACATGTCAGCCCTCTGTGAGCGATAGCGCCTTGAAAACACGAAACTTACAGGTACAACTGCCAACTTTTACCAGCTGGTCCGGCAGCTAGCACGAAATAATCACCTCATCAAAGTCAGGATAAGGTTAGCCAAGCAAAGCTAATTATTTTAACAATGTCAATCACCATGGATACACCTGGATAAGAGTAATGAATGAAAATATTTTTATTTTTTTTAATTAAAGTCAGTTCAAATGACTTGACATGCATGATACACTCCTAATCGTTCTTTCCAAGTAATGATCCCAAACTAGTGTTTCAAGAATTGCCTTCTCGCTGTGCAAGAACACTAATACGTGTGTGTGTGTCTGTGTGTGTGTGCGTGTGTGTGTGTGTGCGTGTGTGTGTGTGTGTTGCACGGGTGGTGCAGCATTATCACCGCTGTGTTTTATTAGCATTAGAGCACAGTGCTTAGGATGAGCCACAGTAACCTGATCCCAAAGGGAGATTGAGCTAAATGTCAGTGAGCCACCTTGAGCTTTGCACTGCTACAGCCGGCCCACAACAGCACCACGGGTCAGAGGGGAGACACACAGCGGAGCAGCTCAAACACAAACGCTAGCCTGGGGGGAGACGGAAGCAAGAGGCAAATGTTGGGGCAGATAAGAGGGAAGAAAAACCAGAGAGAAAGAGGTGGTGAACCTGCAGGGAGTTAAGATGAGGAATGAGAAAAGGCTGGTGATGAAGGATGATGACAATGACCGCTCTGCTTCCCAGTGTTTCACTGGTCTTTTATTGCCATGACAGAGTTCACTAATCATACTGACTGGTGTGAAACAACATGTGAGAGATGTGTACACATTCAGGCTGAGAATCTCTTTTCTTTAAATGATAAAAAAGCATTATACATTGCTTAAACTGTGGTGAAAACATCTAAAACAACATTAAGCATCAATGCTCATTTTTGACCAAGTAATTTCATTACATTCTATGTACAGTATAATCTAAAAACTTTGACATATGCATAAAATGAAAACTACATTTTATTTGTTTCTCAGCTGATTCTTATTGAAGATATAGGATATTAAAATGGACACATGACTACTTACATGTGAAAGAGGTCACTGACAGTAATCACCCGACTACGCAGCTCCCCTCAAAGCGTTTTAGTGTCTTTCAGCTCATTGTTTAGATGTCCAGCCCACACCTTTACTGTTTTGGTCCACTCTCATTGCTCTCATAGCGGTGAAAAAGCTCTAAAAACCCTTTGAACACTACCTCCAGTGAACACTACCTCCACAGCACCAAACAGCAGACAGACACAGTTAGAGACTAGCTGGCGAACAAAGTGGAGCATTCAGCCCCTAAAGAGGCAGATGTTTCCCTCAGGAGTTGAGTCAATATTTGACTTACATTCATCAGCTGACCAGAAACATGACTACAAATAAATGATAATGTTGCTTCGTAACTGCTGGATGTATAAATAGGGAACAGTCATATCAACTTAAAAGGTGCTGATATGTCAGTGTTGTGTTCACGACTTGAATCTGTAACTGAAACCGGACAGCCAGTAACAGTTCTCTCTCCCAAACTGTTAACATGCTTTCCACAGCAATAAATGGGGCTTAAGTGAACTGGACTCACGTGCTGTTCATAGATCCTAAAAGCTTCCCTACCTCTCCCTCTCTGTGATACTCTTCTTCACCCAACGCTGCTCTCTCTCCCCCTGCTTTCTTTGTGTCTGTAAGTGTGTTTTTTGTAATTATAAGGGCATTACTCTATCTATAGCAACATCAGGCCTTCAGGGCTCTGAAACAGCACAACTCCTTTACTCTCCCATGAACTGCAGAGGAGAAACAGGAGTAGAGTCGTACAGTATAATGTCATTGTTCTTGTTCTCCCTCTGATAGATGTATAGTTAGGATGTGAAAAGTCCAGAAGTATAAGAAGTACTCAGATTCTTTACTTTAAGTTATAATCTCAAGTCTGTTGCGTTAAAAGCCTAACTGTGCGCCACTTGTGATTTTTCCGGGAAAGTCGCCACCAACACCCAGGTCGTAATACTGAAAATGCAAAGGCTTTCATCAGTGGGCATAGGCTCAATCACCATTGTGTTGCATCATTTGGCGATAGACATTTATTTAAATGATATATATGATATATATAAAAGTACCAAGACAACAATGTAAAAATACTCCATTACAAGTAAAAGTTCTGTATCCAAAATCCTGCTTCAGTAAAAGTACAGAAGTATTAAAAATGTACTTAAAGGATCAAAAGTGAAAGTGTTGTTTCAGAAAAATGGCCCCTGTGACTGATATATTATTATATATTACATTATGAGATTGTTAATACTGATGTATCAACTCTTAAGTAGTATCATACTGTTGGAGTTGGTCGAAGTGAAGTTTTAACTAGATACATTTTGGTAGTTTAGTCCAGTGGTGCCTGACCTAGGGGTCAGGCCCCTTATATTGTGGCCCCTCAAGGGCCACAATATAAATCTGAGGGGTCGTGAGATGATTTATGCGAGAGAAAAGACGAAAAGTTCTGCTACAGTTTTCAGACTTGTCTCTAATCTTTGTTTTTGGGAAATGTTGGCTGAAACATGACAAGGGGCCACAAGCCAGAAAGGTTGGGAACCACTGGCTTAATATATAGCAATGCATTGTATTTTATAAGCTTATCATATGTTGTTTTTTATATAAATTCTTAATTTGTAAAGTAACTAGTAGTGAATGCAAAGGAATAAAAGTACAATAACCTCTGAAATGTGAAGTAGAAGTATAAAGTATAAAAAGGAAATACTCAAATGAAGTATGTCAAACTTGTGCCTACAGTATGTACAGTACTTGAGTAAATGTATTGAGTTTCTTTCCACCACTGGAAAAGTCTTTGTTTTTTCTGGAAATAGAAATCCATTGAGGAATATTGTGTCACTATATTAATAGAACTATTTAATTCATAAATAATACAGAAAGATACACCGGAGACCTTTCACATTTTTTAACATTTTTGGCATTTCTTATATTCGCTTGTTGAGTAAATGTGTGTCCACAAACATGTGCACACACATACACAAAGCAGTCATCAGTGTCCCCTACCTCTCATTCAGAAAGCCTTTATGTTGCCCCTCCTCATTGTCCGGACCATGCATGTTCCCTTATGCACATCTTATTTCCAGCTTGCCGGGCAGTAGACCCCTCTGCAGTTGTTGCCCCCCCCNCCCCGCCCCTCCTGACTATTCTTTACCACAGGGCCATCCCTGCCCACCTATCTGTGACGTTCCCAGCCAATGAGGGGTGAGTGCATGGTGGGCAAGCACCAATGAGGCCACTTTTTCATCTGTATAAAACTTTTCAGGACAGTTTGCCGGGTTGCACTTTCTGTCAGTCCAGGGCTCCGAGAGGAGAGCAACAGCCCAGAGAGAGAGAGAGAGAGAGAGAGAGAGAGAGAGAGGGGGTAGAGAGAGAGCAAGTGTGAACGCAGGGGGGTTGCCAGCTTTTGATCCCAATCCCACACTTCAAGAAAGTGGTGGGTGAACGTAGCTCCGCTTGTTTTAACTTGCAGTATCAGGCCAGCTGGGCCGCTCAGACTCATGTGACTGTTTCTGTGTTTTCTATCCCTTTGTCCTGAAGCCTCTCCGTTTCAGCCAGGATGGAGAACGCACACATCAAAGAGTCACCGGACGTTCTGTCCTACTTTGGTGTCACTGAAGACACCGGCCTCTCGCCGGAGCAGGTCAAGAAGAACCTGGACAAGTTTGGCTTCAACGGTGAGGGCGAGAAAGAGAAAAAGATGGATGGATGGATGGATGCCTGGAGGAAACAGTTGGATGGAGCAGTGGAGAGTGGAGAGAAAGAGTAGTGATGGATGAAGTGGTTGAGGAATCGCAGGATGGGAAGGTCCAGGAGGAGGAACACACATGTATCATTTCAGTAGATGTAGCTTAGAAGGCATAGAGGCAGAAACAGGGTGTACCTGAGAGGTTCAGCAAGATAAAACAGCAGAAACAGACACTGAGAGGTGGAAGAGGAGAAGTGGTGGGATGACTGATAGATGAACTGGCACTATGTGTGACTTTTGGATGGTGGTCTAATTAGGGGAGAGTATCTGAATGACACAAAGGGGGAGTGATGTTTGTGCAGCAGGTGCATCAGAGTTTCAGGTTTCTCACAGTCGCTACTGGCTTTAGTTTAGATTGAAGATTCTTTATTTATCTTTTATTTTGAAACTTAAGCATGGCAGTTCATTCTTGACTTTGCAAACAACTCAAGGTCAACTTACTGAGTCTTTCCAGCCGCATCTCACAGCCTCCCTCGGGAGCGGATGGAGTTGAGCAAACTCTATCCGCTGAGGAAGGCCGTGAAATGCAGCTGAAAGCTCCAGGAAAAGGCTTGTAAGTGGACCTTGAGTTCTGATTTTTGAATAAATTTAGTCCCCATCCAGCTGTGATTAATATCATTGACGATGGCTCTGTTCCATTTAAAAGGCTCTGCTACTGGGACACCTACAGTAAATGGAACAGAGCCATCGTTAATGTTATTAATTACACCTGTACTTTTCCCTCTATGACATGTCAAAATTTCTGCTGTTAAAAAGAGCTTTTTGTAACAAATACTTGCTGGACTAGAGCATCTTATACACAGTAAAGTGTAAAGTAAAAAGCATCTTTGGGAACAAGCTTTTTACAGTTTTACTTTTTATTACTTTTTATTAAATCACGCTCAGCAGGTCGCAGCGACTCTGTATTTGCATCAGCTGACAAATGGATGTTGACAGAGTAACAGCAAACTAGAATAACTCATAAACTGGGAGAACCAGCTGCTACTTAACATTAATTAATCACTTAGTTCGGGGATGGATGTTTTAGATCACAGGTGATGTTCAGTTTGTTGTGTATTGATTCCTAAATGTGTCAAAGCTGTTTTGTATTATATTGTTTGTGTCTCTTCACCCACAGAGCTGCCAGCGGAGGAGGGTGAGTCCACCTGCTTTTCAGTTATTCATGTTTGAATCACATGACCTGCTGATCAGAGTGCATCTTTTAACTTTGTGCCGTCTGGACACATCCGTTCCCCTCACTTCCTGTGATGACAAGTGGTTCATTAAACACCTGTCATTGGCTTCTTGCTCTGTCCCAGGCAGCGTGCCACAGGAGATAGTTATTGTGATCCAAACTACGAATAATACGTTCACATCATACAGAACTCAAGAAATCAGTTCATCCATTCTCTTTCTGTGGCTTGGATGTATGGCTTCTACAATTGTTGCGCTTTTAAATACAAACTAGCATTTGGCATGCATTCATTTGGCCTAAAGACAAGCAGGGCAATATGGCAACTAGTGTTGTGCACACAGACTAAGAGAGTTTTAACACCATACAAATAATTTAGGAAGCAGATTAAAAAAAAAAATTAGCTTTTCGTGAGGTTGTTGATGCAAAATGAATCAACACTTACCAAATATTTATCCTCTGCTACATCACAATTAATGCTTTTCCTACTTAACCCATGTCGGTGAACCTATCTTGCACACAAAAGCATGTGGAGATTATATTAACATACATTTTAACCATTTACCAGGTAAATATATAAATATATTAACACATACAGCAAGGATATACACAAATGACCACACAGACTTGAATACTGCATGTGATTTTATGTTTGTTTTTTTTAACAGGAAAGACTATCTGGGAGTTGGTGGTGGAACAGTTTGAGGACCTGTTGGTCAGAATCTTACTTCTGGCCGCCTGCATCTCTTTTGTGAGTCTGCTCACTTTTCCCTTGACCCTGACCCCACACAGTGCATTTGTATTTGCAACATCCACAGAGTACTATTTTTCACATAGTAGGACACATGTTACAGTATGTACATGCAGAAGCACATAAAGGTGCTACATATTTGATGTAGTTCTTTTTCTACTTTACATTTACTTTACTTACATTTGGTCCCTAAACACTCCCAATAACTGAGTCCAAACAGTAGAACAAACATCCTGCTGTGAACATGAAGCCCAAGACACAAAGAACAGAGACTATATTTTCTCAAAACTCAAGTTAAAGTTCAGACCTGTTGCTGAACAGTTTGTAATAGTTGTGTTTATTTCGATTTGATTTTGATAATGAACACATTCTGTAACATCTTCCTGCATATTTCATTATTTTCCCCTAAAAAAAATGTTGCCTAATTTTCCAATCTGACACAAAATATGATTTAACTATTAAATGATAAGATTATAATATTATATAGAAGATAACTGGTAGAAACTGAAGCCTGAGAACCCTCAAATCAAAGCCACTTTCTTTTTTTTTGCCAAGACTATATATGTGAGCACAATTTACACCCATCAAAACCCTGCATTTAGCTGACCAATTAGAAGCTGGTATCAGTAATTAAGGCACTTTCATGACCTTGCTCCCACCCGTGCATAACAAGCTCCACCAATCAAATGGTTATGTTTAGATTTGGGTTATATTAAGGTTAATGTTTGGCTTGGCGACTACCAATCAGCAGGAAGAGCTGCTTGAGAGGCAACAATACTAGCTGCTTAAAGTCGTTGCAGTCGAGGTCATATCTTGTCAGTGCGTCTAAACGGTGGTGTGACTGAAACTAGTTTGATGAAGTGACAGGAATAAAAGGACACATGTTCAGGGACAATGAAGAACCTGACAGTGACGTGAGAACGTGCAAACTCTAAGCTGCATCTTCTCTGACCCCTCGTCTGTTTTCTTAGTGATTACGCTCACTCTCACACACTTGAGCCGACAAACACAGCGCATACATCACTGAGTTATTAAATTACATTTGGACCCGTGTCCTCACTCTCATTTACACAAGGAATCCCTCTCTCTCCCTCCTCCCCCTCCCCTGTTGCCTTCTCCAAAACATTTTTGCGGAGGAGAGCAGGCTGGACACATTGTCTTAATCCTCGATCTCTGCCCTCCGGCCTCCCTGCACAGCTGTCACTATGGCCTTAGAAGGCCTGACGGCTGTGTGTGAAATAGAGAGAGCAAGATAAAGAGAAAGACAGAAAGAGTGTGTGTGTGTATGTGTGTGCGCGCACATATGCATGGCAGGAGCTTTATTTTAAGAAAGTCTCAAGCCAGGATGAGAAACTGTATCCTTGGACAAAGGTCAGGGATGGAAGGAACGAGGAATGGCTTGCAGCAGCAGGAGAGAGTGAGAGACAGAGAGGAGGGTGGGGGGGGAGGGAGTTGGGATTGGGTTGCACAATGGCATTGTTTGTTACAATGACAAACGAGAGCAATAGATTCAGAGTCGTATACGGTTTCTAAAAGAGAGAACAGTAAATACTGCAGATACATGGTCGCCCTATTCATACACACAGGAATGTCCTGCCACTGACGTGCTGACAGGCTCCGACTCTCATCCCGGAGATCGATTGTGTCTTTGAAGAGAAGCAGGGCGAAGACAGGCCGGAGAGAGAGCGAGCAACAGAGCCTATTTTTGGGAAAGGGGGAGAAAAGATGCGAGATGAAAAGCAGGCAGCAGATTATGATGATGAGCGAGAAAGTTGAATGCTTTCAAGAGAAGAGGGATGAAGGCTCTGGTGAGCTCTGTGCTCCGCTGGCCTGCAACTAATCTGTGTCAATGTCAACACGAAGCCTTTCCGAAACAGACCCGCGTTAGTAACATGGGACTCCCGCTCACAGGGAGGCACACGTGTTAGACTATAGGTTTGGAAAAGAGTCACATGTAGAGATTTCACACATAGGATGACACAAGAGAGATGTCATTTGATCCAGTTATGGTTCATAACTGTCATAAATAGCAGCTCGCCGTGACTAGTTTATGTTTATGTTTTATTCTACTGTTGCCCTGAGCAACAGGTGCACAACAGACTTAAAGACACTTATGGTACCAAGCAGAGTATCACAGGCTGGTAGTACACAATACAATACTGATAGTAATAATGTATTACTTTAATTCAAAATGAAAGAGTCATATCATTATCTACTGATTAACCTATTCAACCCTAACAGACCCACTAGTGGATCCATCATTAAACAATGAAGCAATTTTCAAACCCACAGAAGGAATACTTCAGTTCATGATAAAATGGTGTCAGAAAATAGTGAGTGCTGCCCGTCACAAGCTCCAAGAACCGAAAATTATGTCAGTAAATGCTTTATTTTATTCGACCAACAGTCCAAAACCCAAAAGTATTTCATTTACACTGATAAAAAATAAAGAAACCCAGAGAACATTTGGCATTTTTGCCTGGTACACGACTTTAATCAGCGATTAATCAATGAAAAAATTTGATTAATTTTCTGTTGATCGACTCATGGTTTCAACACTACATCACATAGCTTAAAAAAGTGTTGGGACATGCAGGTATACATTTGTCGTTGTCCCCAAAGTTTTCTTTTCTTATTTAAAAGTACTCTACGGAGTTTTTAACTGGTCATGAAACAGTCTCAGCCTTTGTCCACAGGGACCGCCAAAATCAACACAAAATGAAAAGTTCCACAGAGCTGCTTTAAAGAGTAATTAAGGTGAAAATCAGAGTTTAAGAGGTTAAAGTTTGTGATTCGTAAGTTTTGACTTAAGTGATCACAATGCCTCTCATTTGCCTTTTGCATTCAAATAACCAATACAGCACTGAATCAATCGACAGAAATGTAACCACCAAAAATCCTGATAATTGATTTTGTCGTTTAATTCCTTTATTAAGTAAAAATGTTGTTATGTGCTTCTGAAATGTGAGGATTTGCTGCTTTTGTCTGTTCATTGAAATCATTGTAAATTGATTATCTTTATCCTTTTTAGACTGTTGGTCCGACAAAATAAGACATTTAAAGACACCTCACACTCTGGGAACCTGTCACTACTGACATTTTATAGGCTAAAAATGTAATTGATTAATCATAAAAATAATTAATGGATTGACTTGTAATGAAAATAATTGTTGGTTGTCGTCGTAATGTTGTCCCTAATGAGTGTAATCAGAGTAATCAAGGGAAAAATTTTAATTTAAGGGGATAAAGTTTGAGATTTGTAAGTGAAAACTTAATGGAAATAATAAACATCATAAACAACATAAAGGGAATGATATTCAAATTTGCCTTCTAATATTTATTTCCTCCCTGGGTCTCTCTCAGGTACTGGCTTGGTTCGAGGAAGGTGAGGAAACTGTCACTGCCTTTGTGGAGCCCTTCGTCATCCTCCTCATCCTCATTGCAAACGCTGTCGTTGGAGTGTGGCAGGTCAGTGAGAACACACACACACACACACACACACACACACACACACACACACAGGAACAATTGCAATCACAAGGACACATACCTGCCCCTGAATGTTGTCTTTTACACACACCTAAATAGACTCTTATACTTAGTAACAGTCGCACACAATAAATCACAGATGATGGCGGTCTGTCCAGGTCGCAGCCGTGTCCTTTACGGCGAGCACACGCTCCTTCCAGAGCGGTGGCTGAGAGCTCAAAGTTCAAGGGAATCCAGAATGAGATGCATGACGTCAACAGGAGGTGAAAAGGTGAAAGGTTAAGCCAACAGGGGCGAGTGGAGGAGAGGGTGTCGGATTGGGACCCGTCCTGCCTTGAAGGCTCAAACTGCAGTCTGCTTTGTTACAATCCACACAGTAAAAATACAGAGGGACGATCAGGTTACCACAGGCCTGGGGTGTGTGTGTGGTAGGGGGGTTCATATCAATCCTGCGGCAGTCATTTGGAAACTATGCACAAGGATTCACACACATGGGGGGTATGGGGGAGGATGGAGAGAGAAAGGGTGGCTGGCATAAGTTGGGCTTTACACTTTGAGGCGGTGGAGGGCAGCCTCGGAAGACACCACAGACTGAACTGAACATCAGCTGGTTCGACTTCTCTGATCAACCTGTTGTTCAGACAGCTCACACTGCAAACACTTGTGGTGGTCACTGAATGTCAAACAATTATGACTATAATTCAACATCCCATTACTCAAGTGATGTATTAGTGTCTTTGTACTCCTGTTCTTTGAGATGTACATACTTAATGTATGTAAAGATTGGTTTAGGGGTGGATTTAACCACATCTGTCATAATAGAGAGTAATCGGTTAATACTTTACACAGTTGTGGTAAACATTTTTAAACATTTTGACCTGATAAACCTCACTTTAGAGGTTTGTGTTTCTGTGTTTTTGTGTTTTTGTCCGAGCTTTTCTCGCTGGTTTCAGGTAGGCAGGGCTCAGCTGGAAAAAGGTGATGTCATATATTTCCATGCACCAATCAGGATGCAGCAACTTCTGAATCAAAATCTGAGGATGGTTGTTGAGTTGTTCGCTCATGTTGCCGGCACGGTCAGTCAAATCTGACCAAACCAAACCAAATCCTCACAGCCCTGATGAAGCAGATGAGCTTTGGAGTGTTTAACTAAAGATAAATATTATCTTAAGATGTTTTTCTTTAGTCGTGAATACTTAATGTTAAAGAGAAATACTTAAAAAAAAGAAATAATTTAATACCAAGTGGTCTCTCTTTGTATTTTTATCATACAGTATTTTCCTTCAAATGTTATGTCGACTGCAGCAGATGCTCTCACTTTTCAATATGACCTTGCAGAGAAAATACAATCAGATGCAACAATATGACCTCAAACAATACTAACTATAGTGATATTTACCAGTTAAATCAACACCATGGATAGTCTTGACAAAAATGCATTGCTGGAAAGGTTTTGCATCTTTTGATCTGAAGAATTTGTCGTATGTTGTTCAGACTGTAAAACTCTCTGAGACAATCTTCTGCAGGTGGCTGAAGCGATCTTCTGCTTTATAAATAAAATTGATGGTATAATCGGGGAGGTCATGGCATGTTTTGTTCTGTGTATATTTTTGCAACAGGAGCGCAATGCAGAGAGTGCCATTGAGGCTCTGAAGGAGTACGAGCCTGAGATGGGGAAAGTTTACCGTTCGGACAGGAAGAGTGTGCAGAGAATCAAGGCCAGAGAGATTGTTCCTGGTGATGTGGTGGAGGTTTCCGGTAAGACTCCCAAAACTGGAGGGCTTTCTTTTCACTTCTTTACCTGCTGCATGTACTGAAAGTCCATTCAGCCACTGAAAACGGTGAAGGAACAGTCAGAACGACTGTACAGTGGCTGCAGCAGTGATCTTCAGGGTCACAGAATATCTATACTTGGTGTAGGAGACATCATTGTGGTCAACTCCTGAAGAAAATAACAGTGTCAGCTCACAGTGAAGACCATCAGAGCAGGTTAAAATAAGGACGGTGCACAGGAAATCCTGTAATTTGTAAAATTGCTGCACGACTCAAAGCAATCTACAAATATGCTGACTTTAACCATACAAGGTTAAAGATCAAGGCCAACTTACTGAAACAAACACCCTCAGAATAGGACTGCATGTTCATGTCTGTATGTGTTGTGTCCTCACTTGAGTAGTGTAACACGAGAGAGGACAAATTATCTGTCTAATTCTTCATACTACACGATTTTAGAGTGCAAATTCTTGTGCACATGCAATTTTAAAATGCAAAAGTAGCATGTAAAAGTTATGATCACGCATGCAACATATGGAAATATTAAACATGCAGCCACTGGTCTGTGTCTTTTTCAGTCGGGAGATGAGCGAGCAAAAGAAGCAGCAGCCGACATTAAAATGAATTCATGATAAAGTCTTTAGTACAGAAAAAAAATGAAATTCAAAAGCAGCAAAATTCTTCTTCAGATTTCTTACACTTTCATGTGAAAGTCAAGTCATTATGTATAATGCATGGTACAGTGGATACTGCATACTAAGAATACACTGTAATAATATTCGGAGCACACTTTAACTATGTAGCACGCACTATAATTAAGCCGGAGCTCATCTCTGTGGCTTATCCAAGACTTCTCAACCTTGGATCAAGACTGCAAGTGTTTCACAAACTCACACTCAGTTCAGAATACAGTAATAATGTTCAAGTCTTAGATTGAGATGAAAACATTTCCAACAGATAACTTTCGTACCATGCAGAAAGGGGCTGTTCAGCCTGATCTCTTTGTTTGACTCCTGATTTAACATGAAGAAGAAATCAAGCTTCTCAGTGTCCTAAAGCTGCTCAGCTCAAATGCACGTGTGTGTGTGTGTGTGTGTGTGTGAGTGAGTACGTGGCTGCTGATGTCCTTGAGGATGAACACGAGCCCTTTTAAGGCAGTGACAGAAAAAAGGGGTGGAGGGGAACTGAAGGAACTTTGCTGCGGGAAGAAAAAAAACAAGCTTGAGTATAAATACACTTAATATCGACTGCCGGACTCGCTCCTCTCCCTCTGTTTGCTGTACACCTGTTCTTTTCATTTCATGATCTCCCCAAGGTCTCCCTCTCCCTCTGTCTCTGACTGTGGTATCAGTTTTCAACAACAACACTATCCCATCCAGAGTGCTAAAACCAGTCAATCAGCCCTGCCACCCCCCCTCCTCCCTCCATCCATCTTGCTGTAATGTTGCAGTCAGACTGATATGAAGCTGTTTGTACTGTAATCCTGCACAAGTGGCCAAATAAATCAATCATTTAAAGTAAAAGGGATAAATTCAATAGTCCAATTTTGAACTTTTTTGTGCATTTCTGTGTGTGTGTGTGTGTGTGTGTGTGTATTTGTGTGGACACTAGTTGGTGACAAAGTGCCAGCTGACATCAGGATCATCTCCATCAAATCTACCACCCTGCGTGTGGACCAGTCCATTCTTACTGGTAGGTGTCACAGGACAAAATAATGTCTTTTTAATGGCTGCTTCCTTCCCTGACCACCTCACCCAAAACTTGTGTCTCCTGCAGGTGAGTCTGTCAGTGTGATCAAGCACACTGATGCCGTCCCAGACCCCCGGGCCGTCAACCAGGACAAGAAGAACATGCTGTTCTCCGTGAGTCTTTCTTCTGCGTCCGCTCTTGTTTGCCGTCGCTCAACCCTCCTTTATGTTTCCATCAAACTGACACCTTGCTGTTCGTTCTCCTAAACTTTTTTTCTTCTCAACCCTACAACTATCCCACTCTTCCTCCACCAAATAAACCTTTTTCACAACAGACGTTTTCACTTGTCGCAGCAGGAAAAACACAGGTGTAACATTAATGATGGCTCTGTTCTATTTAGGCAAGCCAGTAAGTCATGCCAGTGCAATACCAGGGTCAGACTGACAAACTGAATGGAATACAGCCATTACTAATGTTATTAATTACACTTGTGCTTCCCCTGGAGAACTATGGCTCATGTAAATAAACACTACCCAGTTATATCAAAGACAAAAAGAATTTAGCTTCATAGAGATGTATTGCTATACTTCAGTTCGTAAACTTTATATACTAATTAACGTTCTGCCAATTTTTGTCCACATTTTCAAAATGATGACCCCCTGCCTATAATGACTACACCCAGACATACTCCATGTGAGTGTTGTGAAAAACAGTAAGAAGCTAACAAGACTAAAAGTCTACAACTAAGCTAGCGGCTCTTTGAGGCAACCATGGTTGTAGCCAAAGCACCACTGTTTTTTAAGCTAAATTACTACATTTCATCCTGAGGGGAACATGAATGTGTGAACCAAACGTCATAGCAATCCATCCAATATTTGTTGAGACATTTCACTCAAAACCACAAACCTCATGGTGGTGCTAGAGGAAAGGTGGTTTATCCTCTGGGGACCATAAATTTCTGTTCAAAATCTGTTTGGTCCAGACTAACCGACTAACCTTTCTAAAGGTTTTCTCCCTCTCTCTTAAAACTTTCAGGGTACCAATATCGCTGCTGGAAAAGCCACGGGTATCGCTGTTGCAACTGGCGTCTCCACTGAGATCGGTAAGATTCGTGACCAGATGGCTGCCACTGAGCAGGAGAAGACCCCTCTGCAGCAGAAACTGGACGAGTTTGGAGAGCAGCTCTCCAAGGTGGGTGAGGCAGACAGATGGATAGGCTATCTGAAACTGTATCACCACAATGACACTTTTTATTTATTTAGACCTAATACTGTTTTAAATGACTTAAGATAGAAAAGTAATAGATAGAAAACTAATGTCTTACACATTCCTCTGACTGCCTGTCCTCCAGGTCATCTCCCTCATTTGCGTGGCTGTGTGGATAATCAACATTGGCCACTTCAATGACCCCGTCCACGGAGGCTCCTGGTTCCGCGGTGCTATCTACTATTTCAAAATCGCTGTGGCTCTGGCTGTGGCTGCCATCCCTGAAGGTAAGCCCCTGGGATTAACCTCCATTTGGTTGCCCAAGAAGATTATCATATCTAAGATTCATCTTGTGTAGCTCGTTTTTATGACGTTGCAGCTGATCGATCTTTACAACATTGTACAGTACTACACATTTTATTAAAGGGGAACTCCACCGATTGTACTCATCAAAGCCCGTTTACAGGTCTTGGAGAGTACTTCTGCATATGTGAAAAAAGTTGTATAAAGCCTTTGGAGCTACCAAAGGGAGCTGCGTAAAAACTTGGCAGCAAGTTGGCGGTTGAATTGAATTGGTGGTAATTTAGGCACCAGATATTGACAAGGACGAAGAATAGGTTGAATAAAAAAAACGATATCTCTGGTTCTGTTGCATTGATTTTTATCTTTTTCCGACAATGTTAGGAGCACAATGGTAAATCAGTGGACTATTGTTGGACTTTAGACTTCGTCAAGTTGATTTCCTCTAAGTATGAATTGTTGGTCCTGTTCATTATTTTGTAGGTTATGTTTTGAAGCACCAAACTACGAAGAGTACAAATAAGTAAATCCACCTTCTTGATGGTTTTGGTGACAAGCAGAGCAGCCCAGACATATTTTTTTCCAGAGTGCCAGCTCAGGCCAGCTGGGAGATCTGCTTCCATGTGTCCTGTTCTGGCCTGGGATCTCTGCCTAGTCGGCCTTTTCTAATATACTCCCAATCGAGCATCTTTAGCAGGTGGCTGAAGCAGCTTATGTGGCTCCTCTTAACTTGGAAAAGCTTTGTCACAGACAGGAAGCCAAACAATCTTTGTTTTCTTGATCTGAATCTTTTGGTCACTATCCAACTCTAAGAATAGATGACAGTTGGAAAGACGTTTGGTCAATAAATCAAGAGCGGCTCTACCTTTACATCTAATTGACTTACCCTCTGCTGTGATAAGGACCCTAAAAATCATCAAAACAGCAACTTTTTGCCGCCTGAATGGACCGATTAAATATCCTGGACAAAAACAGTCTGACATGTGGAGGTGCTCTCCTCCCCGTCATACCACAGTCAGCTGCAAACTGTGCCAATGCTCATCAGACGCCACAGTCTGATGATGCCAAAAGGACAACATCATCTGCAAACACAGATGCCACCATAATGTCGCTGATCTGGACCCCCTCCAGACCTTCTCCATGCCACTGTCGGAGTTGATTTTTGCCAAGAATCTGAACACAGATCTGACTGAATGGCTGGCAGCAGTCCCCTCCCACAGAAATACCTTGGAGAACACAGTAGTTTGGGTGTGCTCCAGATGATGTGTTAAGGGCTGTCAAGGGACCACCACTGTTGTCAGCTGGCCCAGTGTCAGAGTCCCTAAAGTCCAACTGGTTTTCAACAGACACGTCAGACCGTTGTGTCTTGTCACCTGGATCTTTGGCTTAAGAAAGTTCCTCTTAATGTTTTGTCAACCTTCCAACCTGTCCTCCCTGTTTTAAAGCAATGACTGTGTATTTCATTCAGTACCTTTCTGCCTAATCTCTCTCATCGCAGGCCTGCCCGCTGTCATCACCACCTGCCTGGCTCTGGGAACTCGTCGTATGGCCAAGAAGAATGCCATCGTCAGAAGCCTGCCCTCTGTGGAGACCCTGGGCTGCACCTCAGTCATCTGCTCTGACAAGACCGGCACCCTCACCACCAACCAGATGTGTGTAACTAAGGTAGGTTTATACTTGCAGGTGTTTGGTCACACATGCACAAATATACTCACATTCATTTTCAATCCAGTAAGTCTACTGGTGACTGAAAACGAGAGCAGATCCAATGCAGAAACTGTGTTTGTGTCATGTTTTCATGCAGATGTTCATCATTGATAAAGTTGAGGGTGACAGCGTTGCCCTCGGTCAGTTTGACATCTCAGGCTCAAAGTACACCCCCGAGGGAGAAGTGTAAGTGTCAAAAGAGTTAAAAGTTAAAGTTATGACCATGCACACACATAAACACCATAACCCATTCTTGAACAACAGTACATTGACTACATATTTTTGTCATCGTCTTTTTTTACCAGTACAAAGAACAACATATCTGTGAAGTGCGGACAGTATGATGGACTGGTCGAGCTGGCTACCATCTGCGCTCTGTGCAATGACTCTTCTCTGGACTACAATGAGGTCTGCAGAGCATTCAGGAAATTTTATGTTTTATGTTTACATGTAACACACTACCAACTTAAACATGTACTTTTGTTCTGTCTTATTTCTCCATGATGCAGTCCAAGGGTATTTATGAGAAAGTGGGTGAGGCCACTGAAACAGCCCTGTGCTGTTTGGTGGAGAAGATGAACGTGTTCAACACTGAAGTGCGTGGCCTGTCCAAGGTGGAGAGGGCAAACGCTTGCTGTGCTGTAAGTCCACAAAATATTCCATACAGTATGTAGTGTGTTATTCTAGATACAAAGACATTTTAGTGTAACACAGGACAAGTGCATTTATCTTCAAATGAATGTGTTACCTAAGCTTTTACATTTTTAAATTCATGTTTGGCGGCTACATCCATTTAGGAATGAACAAACTTAAAGCAGCTATAATCAATATTTTTATATAAACAATGGATCAAATGACTATTTGTATGTGAAAGGAGTCGCTCGTAGTGACGAAGCCACAGAGAATTATCACCCAACTCTGCAGTTTCTCTCAGCTCTGTGGAGCTTCATAGTTTCTTTCATCTCATTGTTTTGGTTTTCCGGTCCACGACTTTACTGTTTTGGTTCAGTCTCACTGCTATCATAACGTGGTTAGCAGACAAAAAGCTCTAAAAACCAACTGTACACTACCTGCCCAGCACCAAACAGCAGGCAGACACAGCTGGTGAACATAGTGGCGCATTTAGCAGCTAAAGAGTCAGATATTTCCTTCAGGAGTTGGAAGGGACCAAAAGCTGAGCTAAAAGAGAGTGAATATTGGACTTCGATTCTTCAGGTGGCTAGAAACACGACTCCAAATGAATAATAATGTTGCACCGTAACAGCTGTATGTGTTAATAAGCAAGTGTTTGCTAACAAGTTCGTCCTATCAACTTAAAAGGCATAAGTCAATCGTCACTGTCCCAAAGTGGTAAATAAACAGTTATTGCAGTTTTAATCAGTGCGAAAAATTACAAACATAAACAGTAACTTAATAGACGTGCTAGGCTCAACCTTGACTTTGGTCTTTTTCATCCTTTTCCTCCAGTTCACCGTCTTTTCTTCATTTTCTAACAGGTGATCAAGCAGCTGATGAGAAAGGAGTTCACCCTGGAGTTCTCCAGAGACAGGAAGTCCATGTCAGTTTACTGCTCTCCCGCCAAGTCTGCCAAAGCCCCTGTGGGAAACAAAATGTTTGTCAAAGTGAGTGTGTGACACAAGACAAGGGTGCACAAAAAGCTCCATAAAGCCACCACAAGAACAAGAGTAAGAGTCTACAGCTGTACTTAGGCACAGCGGTACTTTGAGCTAAATGCTAATGTCGGCAAGCCAACATGCTCATAATGACAATGCTAACATGCAGATGTTTAGGAATGATGTGGACCATGAATGTCTGTGCACAATTTCATGGCAATCCATTGAATAGTTGTGGAGATATTTCAGTCTAGACCAAAGTGGTGGACCGACCAACCGACACTGCCATCCCTAGAGCCACGCTGCAAGCAAAAGAAAATATTTTAACTTAGGGACTCCATACGACATTATAATAAAACAGCCATGCCAGATAAAGCTTCTAAATTCGAAAGAAATTGTCTAAATGGAGTTCAAGTCAATCAAGTCATATATTATACATATATACTGTATGTTGATAATAATGTCATATGTCGTGTTAACAATCAGGGTGCTCCAGAAGGTGTCATTGACCGTTGTGCGTACGTTCGTGTGGGCACCACCCGTGTACCCTTGACTGGCCCAGTCAAAGACCACATCATGTCCGTCATCAAGGAGTGGGGCACCGGGCGCGACACCCTCCGCTGTTTGGCACTGGCCACCCGCGACACACCAATGAGGAAGGAGGAGATGAACCTGGAGGACTCCACCAAGTTTGCAGACTATGAGGTGGGTGACTGAGGACAGATGACGAAACATCAGGGCAGAAAAGAAACTGCAGATAAAAATAGAGAAATGTTGCTGTAGTAGCTCCAAAGGACACTAAACTTGTTGCTTTCTTTTTTTCTCCAGACTGACTTGACCTTTGTGGGCTGTGTTGGCATGCTGGACCCTCCTCGTAAGGAAGTTATGAGCTCCATCGAGCTGTGCAGGGCTGCCGGCATCCGTGTCATCATGATCACTGGTCAGTATACGTATTAAACTCAGTATTTTAGTCTCATTGTATACGAAATCAAGCAAAGACTTGACGGAAACGATAAAATCTTCATTTCTGTCTCCTCAGGTGACAACAAAGGCACAGCTGTGGCCATCTGCCGTCGTATTGGCATCTTCAGTGAGGATGAGGATGTCACTAGCAAGGCCTTCACTGGCCGTGAGTTTGACGACCTCTCTCCATATGATCAGAAGAACGCCGTCCGAAAGGCTTGCTGCTTTGCCAGAGTGGAACCGTCCCACAAGTCTAAGATCGTTGAGTTCCTGCAAGGCTTTGACGAGATCACTGCCATGGTGAGAAGAAGAAAAGAACTTACACTTTGTTGTGTTTCTTGTGCTGAAGTATTATTGAAATAATCCATTGTTCCACTCCATTTTCCCTCTACCCTTCACCAAGACTGGTGACGGAGTGAACGATGCCCCCGCCTTGAAGAAGGCGGAGATTGGCATCGCCATGGGCTCTGGCACTGCCGTTGCCAAGTCTGCCTCTGAAATGGTCCTGGCTGACGACAACTTCTCTTCCATCGTGTCCGCTGTTGAGGAGGGCAGAGCCATTTACAACAACATGAAGCAGTTCATTCGCTACCTCATCTCCTCCAATGTAGGCGAGGTCGTCTGGTGAGTACACGAATAAGAGTGAGTTCAAGAATAATGTCAATATAAGGATAATCACCAACACCCTCATACATATGATCATATTTAGACTGAGACAGAAGTGGACTGTGTCAAACCTAAGAAACTAATTTGCTCTACTTCCCCTTTCTCATACTCACTCCTTCAGTATCTTCCTGACCGCTGCCCTGGGTCTGCCCGAGGCTCTGATCCCCGTCCAGCTGCTGTGGGTCAACCTTGTGACTGACGGTCTGCCCGCCACCGCGCTGGGCTTCAACCCCCCTGACCTGGACATCATGGGCAAAGCCCCCCGCTCCCCCAAAGAGCCCCTCATCTCTGGCTGGCTCTTCTTCAGATATTTGGCCATCGGAGGTATGGCACATTATGTTCTCGCTCTCTCTTGTCTTCATTTGGTTTTATTATTACTGATACAGCTGATAAATCCCTCATCCTGGTGGTTGAAGTAATTTGCATATTGTGGCAATTTCCTTTCACCTAAATGTTGGTGTTGGTAAGATGGTAACACATCCAATTTTGGATTTGAACTACCTTCACAGGTTTCTTGGATAAATAGTTTCTGTCTTTGGATGAAAGACTTCCGTATTTAACGCGCTAATATCTCCTCCAGGTTATGTTGGTGCTGCAACAGTCGCAGCAGCTGCCTGGTGGTTCCTGTACTGTGACGAAGGCCCAATGGTCAGCTTCCACCAGCTGGTTAGTATTCAACGCCTCTGCTGCTGTGACTACAAACCTTTCATGTAAAACCACCACATCTCTTTACAAAACACACTTCATGGAGGGATCTTAGCTTCTCAGAGACTGTGCCAGACTTAAGTGAATAAGAACTTGTGTTTCTGTCTTCCACCATCAGTCTCACTTCATGCAGTGCAGCGAGGACAACGAGGACTTTACAGGGATCCACTGCGAGGTGTTCGAGGCTGCTCCTCCAATGACCATGGCTCTGTCTGTGCTGGTCACCATCGAGATGTGCAACGCTCTGAACAGGTCTGACTACACTGTGAACTTCTAGTGGCATTGTGGGTACTTCCAGCTAAGCACTTAGCTCGACACTGTTGATGAAAAACAGATGATATTCTACCCAGTGATGTAAAGTACATTTACTCTGGACTTGAAGTACTTGCACCTGATACCACTTTATACTTCTATTCCACTACAGTTCAGAGGGTAATATTCTACTTTTTACTCCAGTACATTTATTTGATAGATAAGGTTACTGGTTACTTTTCCATTTAAACATACAAAATACATGATAAGCTTATAAAATACAAAGCATTGTTAAATATTAAATCATTGGTGTTAAACGAAAGAGACATTTCCCTCTAAACTGCACACGTTTTCATTTAAATAACAGTTTTAGGCCCAAAGAGGTAAAAGTATGCAACATTTCACAAAAAAGCAAATATTAGAGAAATGTATCTTGTGACCCTTTAGAGGGGGCACAACCCCAAGGTTGGAAACCTGGGGGGAAAAAGTTGAAACTAGGTCCAACTCGACCAACTACAACAGTAAAATGTTGCGTACATAATGATGCATCAATATTAACAACGTCATGTATAATAATATATCAGTCACATGGGCCATTTTTCTGCAGAAGGAGTACTTTTACCTTTGATACGTTTATTTAAGTAGGGGTTTAAATGCAATACTTTCACTTACAATGGAGTATTTTCAAATTGTTGTATTGGTACTTTAAATACTTTTTCCAACACTGACTAAACTTTGTAACAGTGTTTAAAAAGAAAAAAGTAAAATTAGCTTGAACAACAAGAACAACAGTAAAATGCTTTTTTCATCTTAACACAGCAGTAATAATAATCCAATGATATAAGATATATTAACATTACATTAATGGGGGACATTGTTCTGTACTGGGTACTTTCACTTTTAAAAACTTTGAATGTATTTTGCTGCTGGACTTTTACTCGTAATTAAGTATTTTTATGGTATTGATACTTTTACTTTGAAAGGATCTGAATACTCACATGCTTATTATTTACACCCTTATATTTCCATACATTCACCTCAACACACAGACACTCTCTCATATGCCCTCATGCATTTTCAGTGCATTAACGTACCCCTCCGCCTCCCCATCCAACCCCACCCTCCCTCCCTCCCCCCAGCTTGTCTGAGAACCAGTCCCTGGTGCGCATGCCCCCCTGGAGCAACGGCTGGCTGGTGGGCGCCATGAGCCTCTCCATGTCCCTTCACTTCATGATCATCTACGTCGACCCCCTGCCCGTGAGTCAGGCCTCCTGCACCACAGCCCCTCTTCTCCCTCTGCTCCGCCCTCACACACACCTCACACACTGCCTCTCCAGCCTCCATGTTCTCGCCCACATCCTCACTGCTTAGATACTTACAGGCGATGCTCAGTTGCCCTAAATAACTAACAGAGGTGGCATTTAAGGTGGCACACAGTCAGTCACAGTTAGAAACTACAACACATTTTTCAGTGGGAATAATACAGACATTTATATTACATATATTGATTATTATTATTCTTTAGATGTATCAAAAAGGGTCTTCATCGCCATGTTAATAGTGTCTGTATAATTAATAACCAGCTGTTTCTTACTGGAGGTTGTACGTCTAGTTTGGCAGCTTTAACGAGCTGCTGCTCTCGTCCCACAGATGATCTTCAAGCTCACCCACTTGAATGTGGAGCAGTGGATGATGGTGCTGAAGCTCTCCTTCCCCGTCATCCTCATCGATGAGCTTCTCAAGTTTGTGGCTCGCACATACCTGGAGGGTGAGTTAAACATATGACCTGTTTACTGCACGTTTCCTTTATTATATCAGTGTGATGTTCGTAGTGTGTAAAAATATTTGGACTAATTTGGAAAAGATGTTGCCTGGCCAGTATGTTTGAGCGACATGAGGCTTCAGGTATTAAATAATAATAAACATATAATAAACATACTGTACAATAATAAACATACTGTATACAAGAAACAGATCTCTGCACAATATATACACATTTTGAAGGGGATTGTGGCGTGACTGATGCTGGTCACATTATTATTTAGGAGTGTGTATGCAAGTTCAACACATTTAGGGTAAAGCTGGGATGATTATTCAAGTAATGTGGCATACATATGAGATTTTATATCATTTAAAAAGCTTACTCTAGCCTTGCTGCTGCATATAGAGAGGGTTTCATTTTGTGAAACATTTTATAAGAGTTGTTGGAGGTGCAGCTGTTATGAGTCAGCAACTTTAACACAATAAATGAAGCTTCAACACTGAGAGAATCACTGTCATTACAGTTCCTCTGGTGCTATGAGAAGACAATGGGCTCGTGCACCAGGACCTTGTGTTCTTACTGTACTTAAAATCACATTTAATAACATCTTCTAAATAATGTTTCTTCAGTACTCATGTGTTTTTGGTAAATAATGCACTGAATAAACGTAACTTCTTTACAACATCCCAGACCAATTTAAAATATAAATATGTGTATGAATTGTAAGAACACGTGGCTTCATCCTCCTCCTTTAACATTTAAACCTGACCTTGTTCCACCAATATTTCCTTTTTATTGATTTCTAATGGAATATACGATTGATTGATTAATAGAATGTAATGGATTAATTGACCTCCCAATTAAATGTCTTTGAACTGTTATTTTAAATTCTCTCTTCCCTCTTTTCTTATTCCTGACACAGTTTGAATTCTCTCCCACCCTCTTTCCTCTAATCTCTGTTGACTCTGATGACATTTATCTAATATTTCCTCTCCTTGGATGCTCTTTTTCGCCGTTCCCTCTCTGACAATCCAGCCTAAAACCTGTTTCCCCCCTCCTCAATACCCCTGTAACAAAACAAGGTATTCCCTGACTCGTGCTAAAGGCTTAAGCCCTCTGCATCGTGCACGTCTTGAAAGTTTCATGCTGGGTATTATACATGTTTAAGTTACTCTGTCATTTCACACTTGCATCCTGAGTGATCAGTGTAGCTGGCTGTGCATCTGTCATTTTTGCTCTCAGCATCATACATAGTGTCGCATAGTTAGTGTTTATCATTAGAAGCTTGAAAATGTTACTTTAGCTTATTGCTTAAAGTAGCTTGTAGAGCCTCTGAAAGTAGAAACAGTAAAATGCTGGTTAGCACACTTGTTGTGTGCCACCTGCTTTGACTTGAATCAAATTAATATTGTGCATTCTGCTAACAAGGTAATCAGAATGTTGCTGGATTATTTCTCGAACACACCATGCACTGTATGCTCAGCTGTGATTAGGAAAAAGCAGCCTTCTAAACATTTTTTACATCACTCTCATAAAAACATGAAAATAATGCTTCACAGTTTAGATTTTTTCACTTGACAGTCACAAGGTGGGGAAGTTTTCTATTGAGTTTAACTGGAATTTACATTTTCATTTTATCTTTATTATATTTTATTTTAGCTTGAAATGTGCAGTATTTTTCCCACGGTGTGACACTGGCCATAAGCTCAATAACGGACTAAAAATGAGTATATGAAGATATAATTTTGGGAAATATGCTATTTTACTTTCTTGCCAAGAGGATACATCCATGCTGGAAACAGCTGTCCAAAGGTAACAAAAGCTGCCTACCAGCACCTCTAAAGCTCACGAATTAACATGTTAAATCTTGTTTAATCCATGTATTCATTTGTACAAAACACAAAGTGTAAAAACAACAACTCAGACTAGGTCAGACAGTAAGTTACTGGTCCCATTCAAGAAATTGTCCCACACACGATACCCTTTAAAAAACAGCAAATTTTCATTTTGTTGTTTTAGTGTTAATTAGTGAGCTTTAAAATATGAGAACGGCATCAATCTTCTCATCTAACTCAAAGCAACAAATCAAATTGTATTTCCCAAAATGTCCTAATGTTCCTAAAACCTACTCCTTTAAACAGACTATTCACTCTTGCAACGCATTTACTTAACCTCAGCACAGTGCCATTATTACCTTAAACCTGACGGACTTGTGTTTTCCTCCCCAGGGAAAGTGTAGAGGTGGTCTGGAGGAAAAAAGAGAAAGCGGCTGAAGCAGAGAGAGCTTAGGCACAGAGGATGGAGAGAAAATGGCTGAGAGCTCCCACTGAAAGAGAGCTGCCAACAGCCACTTGACGTGATCAAAACATCAAGTGGCACGAATACAAAAGAAAACACATAAGCCATCTGAAAATACACCCCAAAAAAAGCTGCAAAATATTTTTCTGTGTATGTACTGAAGTTAATATATAGGTGAGAGTTATTAAAACTATTCTGTGTTGATTCTATTCTTAAAGAATAAAGATATGTATTAAAGAAAATGTCAGACTTGGGTGTCTGTGTTGTTTCCAATTCTATTTTGTTGCTGTTTGTAGATGTTTCGCACTAAATCCTGACTTTAATCAAGGTTCAGTTATGCAACAGAGCACAACAGGAATAATAATATGGTCAATAACAATCAGTCAATCTGGTGTGACTGAGTCATCTACAGCTGTGTTGCATTTACATTCAACCTGCTTCCTGCCCTGCTCAAACAGAAGCTCTTCTGTAACTCGTCAATATATTGACAAATAATGTGAATTTATGAATGTAGTTTGGTTTCTGTATAATTTCATACTAATCTCTTAAACCCAAATTGTATCATCTGTATAAAGTTAACTCTTTACATTATTCAGGTTTTTTTTAACCTTTTATGTTCTTTGACTCCATATGTCAAGTTTGTAAAGTTGAATTAAATTCCAAGATCATGCATGTATTTGCAAATAGGTTAAATTAAATTATCAAATTATACAGTATATTAAATCCTATTTTATTAAATTATGTAGTGTAACAAATATATGATAGACTGATATGCACAAATACATTTCCTGTGATCACGTCAGCAGGGTTGAGAAACTTTATCATAGTATTTGCTTATGACCTCAAAGGTTGAAGGAAAGACTGTGACAGCTTATCTTTACTTTTCAAGATCTATTCACACAAAACAAACTGACAAGATGTTGCACAGCCACGTTCCTTCATTGATTTTTACTTAGCTTCTTTCCTAATCCACAATCATAAATTGGCTTGAAGTCTAAAAGCTGTTATGGTTGTAGTAAGAACAGTAGTTAACGATGCTAAGATAAAATAAGACGACAACAAATTAATGCATATAATAAAAATCCCATCTGACATGCAGTTATTTAGGAGATTTCCTACTTTGTATCACATCATTATTCATTATTGCATTGTGATCCGTTGCCGTTAGAGGTCCTCCTTCACTAAGAAGATGCAAAGAAAAAGTTTGCATGGGAAAACGATCGTGTAGTTTGCATATCAATTACTGATACAGTGCAAAAAGTGTTGAACTGTTGAGTGTTCTGCTGGAGTCGTGTCAGTTTTATCACAGGAATACATTTACATGTGTATTAGTACAGGAATAAACGTGTAACCGGATGTAAGAAGAAGAGAGTGTGACATTTTTTACAGTGTCCCCAAAGCATTCATGGTTCATCAAAAATCACTTTGGTCACTAAGCAACAGCTTCGATCACTGACACCAAACCATCATCTCTGAAACAAACAAAACAAATAATGTCTTTTTAGGAGTGTCCATCCAGCAGCAGCGGCAGCAGCTGTGATGATCCCAGTGGTCACGACAGTATTTCATGTGCCGATGGTTAGTCGGTCCTTATTGGTCCCTCTTGGGATGTTTTATCTTGGTCTGTGCTCTTTGGTTCCAATGTGACTCTATGACTCACGAGGCATCTGCGGGCGGGGAACCAGCTTCACTGATTCCCTCTTCCAGGATTTCCTTGACTTGTTCGAGGCTTTCAGCCTGCCGAATTAACTCCAGCTTCACCTGAAGGGGAAGGGAAGGGTCAGTAAAATATCAATTTGTCACTGATATTTAGAGTAAAAATCCTGGTGGGTTTGACCAGTTTCTTTCATTCAGGATTTTTTACCATCACTCCTCCACTCAGGCTCAATTCTACAGCTGTCCGTTGCTTCTTACCTGCAGCGACTGGGAGAGCTGGACAAAGTCTCTCTGTACAGTCTGGCTGGTGTCGACCTGCGAGCGCAGACTGATCACTTGGCTACGCAGCTCCAGACACTGCTGATGCAGGGCCGCCTGACAGCCATAAAGAAAACTGTCACGTTAAGCCTCAGATTTGAAAATGTATTACTTTGGCATCTCTATCAACAAAAGTAAACAACAATGTTTGTCACTATTTACACTATTCACAATATAAACCAGAATTCTCGACAACATTGGGTTGTTTTATTATCTAAATATTGTAAAGCAGTCTCACACTCGGAGAGTAAAAACAATATTTTTAGCTGCCATAACTGTGGGAATCATGAGGGAAGAAGTAAAATATGAGGTGTATATGTGAAGTTAATCAATTCTTTATCAGTTTCCTGAAACTGAGACCGATAATCATGATTAATAATTGAGCTTTGAAGGTTCATTCTATACTTTGGAACACCAGCTTCACAAAGAAATTCTCAACACAAGGTCCAAAGTTGTTTCCAAAGCTTTAAACCACATCTCTTGGCCTTCATCAGCAGATGGAGTTGCTCAGTTGCCATGGCGACGGTGTCATTACGTGATCATACAGTATTTGGGCAAGATTATAACCTTTGTTTCTGTTCAAAGATGACAACTGAGCAACTCCATCTGCTGAGGAAGGCCACAAGAGGTGGTTGAAAGCTTTTCAAACAATGAGTAAGTTGAACCTTGCCCACTACAGACAGGATTCATCAGCAGTGCAAACAACAGCACTATATTTTAGTGCTAAAAGCAGGTGGGACTTACTTTATCATTACTGAGGGCCTTGTTGGTGCTCTGCACATGAGAGAGTGCCACCCGCAGGGCTTCAAGCTCAGTGCGGCACGCCAGCAGTTCAGCCTGCAACTGGTCCTTCTGAGCCTGGATCCTCTCCGTCTCCGTCTTCAGACTGGACAGTTGCACTGCACACACAATCACAAACAAGGCTGCTTAACATTTATGCTAGAAGATCAAGCACTGCACCATCAACAGATACAAAACACTGTGATTAATAAAGGAAAATTACAGTTTGGTGACATAAATCTGATGAAATGTAACCCTACACCGATCACGAGACCTACTAATTGGCTTACCAGACTAATAATAAAGCATGGTTTGTTCACTCACCCTCTAAAACTTCTGATGATGGTAGTTGAAAGTTTGAGCAGGTAGGAGGAGAGAAAGGGAGAATAAAAAATGTGTCAGTGTCAGGACCAGGACAGTCTGTGTTAAAAACCTGCCATAAACAATAATATAATCCACAGACCAGTCTCCTCTGTCCGGGTGTCCAGCTGCTCCCTCAGGTTGACAATCTCAATGCGAAGACGCTCCTCACAGTGCGCCCCCTGCAGGTTAGAGTTCAACAGTCAGCACACACACTAAAAGCAGGAGATACACAGTAACAGTAACGGACCACATCTGCTGCAAGACTTTTCAAATTAAAGAAACCAAATAAAGTATTTAAACTACCAACAGATTGTCAAAATACAACTTGCTAACTAAACTGAACCTTCGTCCACACATGAAAGTTGACAAAAACAAAGTCTTAAGTTAAATGAAACAAATGTGTGAGCTGTTTGAACATTTTTCAGTGATTCCAACAACTGTCAGAAATGAAGAAAAGCAGCACCTAACTAAAGGGAAGTCACATAAACAAGTTTCTCACAGGTTTCTGTTCCCTTTATGATAAACTGGATGTGAGTAATGTCAAATACATTATTTTACTAATTGTGCTACAACCCATGTTTACATGAGTTTTTAGAAACTGGATTCTAAGAGAGATTTCCTTACCGCAGCTCTAGGGGAGCAGAGATACTGTAAATGAAAACCTCAAACAGTAATCGTACCTGCAGTGTCGCTGGGAATGATGAGCTGGACTCTGGTCCCTCGTCCTCCACCTCCTCTCCTTTCAGTCTGGACAGCTCACTGCACATCTTCCTCTGGGAAAAGGATAATTCTGCCTGGACACACAAATGCAAATTTGAACAGCTACTCCTACTGCATAACGTGCAAATACATTGTATGCTGGCACACAAATTCCTTATGGGTAATTATACAGACTTGCCCTAAAAATCAAGTGACCACTGTTGGCTCAATCACTGTGTGATGGATGAGTGAGTCATCGTGCACTTGGGTTACACATTTGTGGGAAAAACACAGTTTAAGAGACGGCATTTCATTTCTGTTCTTGGCATCTTTTAAACACAGTTTTAATTATTTATCTTAATAATTATTCTCTTTTTTGCAAAAGTTAGATGAAAAGATCAACACCTCTCATGTCTGTTTGGTAAATATGGAGCTGGAGCTAGCAGCAGGTTAGAAACTGGAAACACCTGCAAAACTAGGCCTGTGAATATTCTCATTCATCCAGGTCATAGTTATCTCAAGGAAATTGAATCGAACGCAACTGGATTTTTGGTTTTGCTGTGAAGACGTTTCACCTCTCATCCAAGAGGCTTCATCAGTTCGTGCTNGGTGCATCGATGTTTAAGCAGCATTTTAATGTTGTAGTTAGTCAGAGTGGGGGTCATTCTACCTACTTGGGTAGTTTAATGTATAAAATAGTAGCATATTTTATATGTATTCATATGTTTTGCATGAAAACTCTTCATTAGCAAAGTAACTTAACTTTCCCTTTGAGTTGTATTGAAGTAGCAGTATAATGTAACATGAAATTGAAATACTCAGTGAAGTGCAAGTGCCCTCAAAATGCAATTAAGTACTTGTGTACTTTTCTACCACTGCTTTTGAGTTGTTATAAGCACTGAATTAGAGCATGATCTTTAAAGCCACAGTACTCGATTCTTTTCTTTTTACTTTTTTTTTACCTCTTTGGGGTCCAGCTGACATGAAGCAACATTAGCTTGGAGTCGTGTTTCTGAGCGCCTGATGAATGTGACTTCAATATTCACTCTCCTTTTAGCTCTGTTTTGGTCTCCAGCAGCTCTTGAGAAAAATATGTGGCTCTTTAGCTGCTAATTGCGCTGCTATGTTCACAAGTTCATCACTGACTTTGTCTTTCTGCTGGTTTGGGGCAGGTAGCATACAGTTGGTTGCCTACAGGGTTTCTTTGCTAAACTGTGGGGTTAGATCTGTCTGTGGGTCGGTCACTAGCGACCCCTATCAAATTTTATGTAGTCAGTTGATCCATTGTTAATACAACAAGACGAGTCTACCGCCATGCTAGCGGCTCTGTAAGCTGTACTTAGACTCAGTGGTAAACTTTTGACCTGATGGTGGCGCTAGATGAAAAGTTAAGGGATGAGCACAGTTATTACAATTCATCCTAGGGGGAACATAAATGTCTGTACCAAGTTTCATTGCAACCCATTGAATAGTCGTTGAGACATTTCAGTGTGGACCAAAGTGGTGGGCCCACCGCCCGACCAACCAACTGACAGACGCAGTACTGTATATGTGAAAAGGTTGTATAAAACCTTTAGTGTCTCCAGAGGAAGCTGCACAAGATCTGATGAATCTGAATCCCAGACCAAACTGTCAACGGCCGAGTTGAATTTGGGTAATGTAGGCACCAGGTTTTGACAAGGAAGAGTGCGAGAGTAATAGTGGAATAAAGACATCTCCGATTCTGTTCGTGACAGTGCTAAATGAGTGCAATGCTTTGTAAATCGGTGGACTCTTTTGGCATTTTCTATAGCTGGTGCTTTTAATCTGAGTTTCAGCTTTTGAGATAATCAACATTACAAACATCCTGTTGCAGGGAGGTCAAAGGTCAGAGTCATATGACCTCAGCAGTAGATGTAAATCCATATTTGTGTGAGCCTGTAATGATGAACAAAATGGTGTGAGGAAAATATATATATATATTAGTGCTGAGGAGAGAGAAGTAAGGATCATTTTCAGGATAACATCATATTTAGAAGAGCCATGAGTTATACATTTTTACATATACATATATGTACAGAGACAGTACTACACGTATATACACTCGCTGGCCACTTTATTAGGTACACTTGTTCAACAGCTCATTAACGCAAATATCTAATCAATCTAATCTATTTTTATATTTGCTGCAACTCAATGCATTTAGGCTCGCAGACATGGTCAAGACGATCTGCTGAAGTTCAAACAAACATCAGAATGGGGAAGTTGTTTTAAGTGACTTTGAACGTGCATGGTTGTTGGTGAAACTGAGGCTACAATGGACACGTGCTCACCAAAACTGGACAATAGAAGTTTGGAAAAACGTTGCTTGGTCTGATGAGTCTCGATTTCTGCTGCGAAATTCAGATGGTAGGGTCGTAAACAACACGAAAGCCTCCTGCCTTGTATCAACGGTTCAGGCTGTGTGGTGGTGGTGTAATGGTGTGGGGGATATTTTCTTGGCACACTTTGGGCCACTTGACCAATTGAGCATCATTTAAACGCCACAGCCTACCTAAGTATTGTTGCTGACCATGTCCATCCCTTTATAACCACATTGTACCCATCTTCTAATGGCTACTTCCAGCAGGATAACGCGCCACAACCCAGAGCTCAAATCATCCCAAACTGGTTTCTTGAACACAACAATGACTTCACTGTGCTCAAATGGCCTCCATAGTCACCAGATCTCAATCCAATAGAGCACCTTTGGGATGTGGTGGAACGGGAGATTTGCATCATGGATGTGCAGCTGACAAATCTGCAGCAACTGTGTGATGCTATCATGTCAATATGGAGCAAAATCTCTGAGGAATGTTTCCAGCACCTTGTTGAATCTATGCCACCAAGAATTAGGGTAGTTCTGAAGGCAAAAGGGGTCCAACGCGGTACTAGCAAGGTGTACCTACTAAAGTGTCCGGTGAGTGTA
>NTHP01000142.1:217852-322563 GCA_003416845.1 Oplegnathus fasciatus | reverse complement strand
GTGTGTGTGTGTGTGTGTGTGTGTGTGTGTGTGTTGATCTGAGGACCCTGAGCTGACTGAAGCCTTTGTCCTCCAAGATGGTTGATCTGCTCTGCACACCCCAGCCTGCAGCCTGTGTTGGCCTTCACTAATTGACAATTGGAGTTTGACTTTGCACACCGGCCTCTTCTCCACCCCTGGAAGTGTGTGTTCCAAATACGCTTTACAGAGTGTGCCCAGCACCCAGGTGTGGAGGACGGAGCACTCTAAACAATAGATGCAGATGTTGGGTTGGGTCACTGTTGCCTTATTGTGACCGCAGTTATTAGTCTTAGTTGTAGCAGAGGTGTAGTGCAGGGTAAAACACAGCAAAACTACACTTTCCATCTGTTTAAGTGACAGATTTGGAGTTTATTAATTAGATCAACTAAAAGTATATCAGTCGTTGAAAGAAAGATGGGAGATACAGCCAGGGACTGATGTTAGACTGTTTTCATTCAAGAGGCACAGTGAAAATCTAAATCTGACAGATGAAGAAGATGCCGGCCTCCCGTTCCATCTCTGTCCCGGTGTCCCCTCACGTATCCCTCCTCCACTTCCAGGAATAAGCCACCGTGCAGCCTTATGGAAGAGGACAGAAGGGCGAAGCGGCCTCCGCAAACACCACGATTATGACGGTGAGTCACATTGTGCAAGGCCTTGCGGGTGATTTACGAGGGGCCGCTGCCAAAAAACAAGTCGTCAAGTCTGGAACAGCGAGTCAGCGCAGCGGCAGGGAGGTGTGTTTGCAGACCGCCCCCTCGTCCACCCCAAAACCCCAACCCCGTCCCTCTGATGTCTGTGTGTCTTCGTTAATGAAGAAATTCTGGTACCTTGGTGAGACATTGCTCTCAGCTGAGCAGGCTGTGCCTCCTCCGTGCCCTCAACCCCTGCACAGTCATACTGCCGCCCCACCCATCCTTCAAACCCGGCTCATACTAGAGTTCTGCAGTGGTCTAAAAGTGAGACCCAGTCTAACTGGATACAACTTGCACTGCCAAATTAGTGACCCAAAACTGACCCCAATCTATATATTTTCTTGACTTCATCCATTATTGACTGTTAGCTTGCCAGGCCAATGCAGCACATTGACTCTCTGTCTCTTTTCCTCTTCCCTCTGGGCTTCATGTATCTCCTTGAACACATAAGTCAGAAAGAGGAAGAGAGAAATTTCTTAATAACCAACCCAAACAGTTCCTGAGCTTTACACAAGAAAATGGCCCCAAACTGATCCGGAGCGTGCTACTTTGTTGGGACCCATCAGGTTCAGAACAGGTTTGAATGAATTCTTGCAGATACAATAAAAGTTTTCTCCCAGATTCAAAGCTTTCATCAACTTCACCAGGTGATAAGATGTCAGTGTTGTGTTTACAGCTTATTGCGCTGCCCCCAAGTGGCCAAATATTGATTAATGCAGGTTTAAGAAACTGAAACTCGACTGCATTAGAAAGTAATGTAATTTGTAGTAAGTTGGCACCCAGGGGTAATGTCAGGGGTCACAAGATGACTGAAGTAATAAAAAAGAAAAAACATACGTTGGTTTTCCAAAATTGTTTTTGTCTTGTGAAAAAAGACTAATTGAATTCTTTTAACTGTGCAGTCTCAGAAAAGTCATTATTTATTATTATAATTGCTCACAATTAAAGTACACACTTAACCTGTGATGTGGGGTCACAAACCAAAAAGGTTGGGAACCACTTTAACCACCACTGCTTGAAGTGTAAAGTCCAGTGCTCTCCTTTTCTAGCTCTTGAACATATTATAAATCAAGCTTCAGCCTATTGCATTTGCTCCTGTAACATCTGAGCAACTATTCAAGTTCACACACTGCACACTGTAATCAGCAGGTCAGTCTCTGCTAAAACTCCACTGTCCCGATGAGACAGATGTCCGAGGAGTGTTTTTGAACTACATGAGCAATTTCACACATTAGGAGGACTTGCTAGCCAGCATAAGCTAATGTATGTTTCCTCCGGTCACCACAGTGATGGTGACAGCCTCTCACCATCCTGACAGGCCAGTCCAGTTAGCTGTGGATGGTCACACAAGCAGAAAAGACTTGTAAGCAAACTGGTCCTCACTGAAGTAACATTTAGCGGAGGTGCATGATATCCAGTGTGGTCCGAGTGAGAAACTGTGTCTTTCGCTCATTGGTAGTAGCTCGCTGATTATCCTCAGGGTTCAGACGACATGTCAATCACTGCATTCACACAAATAGTGCCATTTAAAAAGAGTAAATGACTGTATGTAAATATATGTATGTAGGTCTGAATGATGATTACAGTGAACTTCATGTGATTTGTTTCTGGGTAGCCTGTCAGCTTTGATGAAAGATAAAAGTAAAACATTACATTTTATTTCCACTCGCAAACTTAAAGGGGAAATCCACAAATGTTACAGATTAATGCCTGTTTCCAGGTGTTGGGGGTACTACAGCATACGTGAAAAAAGTTGTAAAAGCCTTTGGTGGTGATGTCGCTTGAGTCAGTGTCGGTCGGGGATGAAGATTACAAGTCTGACAATGAAAAAAAATCAGGAGGTGTGGAGTTAGAAAGAAGTGAGCTGACCAGACCTCTGGGGCCCGCTCCTCATCTCTGCTTGAGGCTAGAGGCCACATTAGCCGCTACTAGCATAACACACCCTAATCTCCGACTGAACTGTTGTCAAGTTGCATTGTGGGTAAGATAGGTGCCAGGTTTTGACAGGGAAGAAGAATGAGTGGAATAAAAATATCTCTGGTTCTCCTGCATCAATTTTCATCTTTATGACAGTCCATTATGAGTACGACAATGCTATAAAAGTTCAATGCTAAATTAGCGGAGTTCTCTTTTAAAAATAAAACTATTCATCAAATTTCATTCACCTAAAAATGTCCTTGATTCAAAGTTATAATCCTTAAATTTTTCCATGGAATCAAACCCTATTTTTGATGCTATTTATGGTTAGCATTTTTTCAGCAATACCCATTTAATGTATTTACATTCAGTAATTACCTTTCTATATAGTAGTTTGCATTGTTAGTGGCGGAGTCCGCCATTCCTGCACTGGATTCAAACTGCCTACCTAAACTAGGTATTCACAGGAAATTATGCATGCGTGTAATACAGCGTTACTGTTTTTAATTCTATCTCACTGATATCATCCTCACTGTGAACTGTTTTCCTACTTCACATGTTTTGGAGCAACTGTACAATACATTATTGGTCATAACCTGAAGCCATATGTACAACTCAGAATAGGGTTGTTTTAGCTCACAAGTTTCAGCTGCTGCCTTCTTATAATCTGTCAGCTCAAACGCACATTTAACAGAATGTTACACCAAACAAGAATAAAGCTACTGCAGCATTTGTTTGGTTTGCAGTCACTTTCCATGCATATTTAGTTGTCATTGTGGTACTACCATCAGCAGACTTTCCTCCCTGCTCTAGATTTTTTCCTCCATTACAGCCAAATTCCTATTGTTTCATCAGTGTCTACAGTATATTAGATTGTTATCATGCTAACCTGTTAATTGCAACTGGAGATATACACAAATAATAACTTAAAAAAACTAAATCATATATATTTCTGCAGAATAACACAACAAATTAAAAGAATGGACCATGGGGCATCTGATTTGCTATACCTGCCCTGTGCACATGATTACTTGTGTGGTCACTTGAGAGCTGCTCTTAAAGGTTACTCATACACTTTACTGCCCTCTAAGTACAAGTCACTTGGTAAATGAGTCTTATTCTGTTTTAGGACTCTTTAGAACATTCTCAAGTGTAATTTTAGAAATCAGGTGAATATGAACCAAAATAAAACTTGAGCCTGATATCGACTCACTTAAAGCGATGAGATCAACTGTCATTTCAACAATTGCAGACGAAGGTCATCTTCTACAACTTTCCCCCAGATTTATAGGATTAGTGTGGGTACTCATTGTACATAAGCTATACAGGATAATGCTCAAACTTCCAAAAACACTCTTTACACTTTAAGGAAAACACTGCTCCCTTGTGGTTGGAAATGATCTTTCTTATCTGTGCTTTAGGTGCATGATACATTGTCTAAGCATCTTGACAAAATTTGACAATTTCAATAGTTAGTGACATGTTTTCTATTATGAACTTAACCAAAACGGCTCAGAAATCTGTACCATCCACTTCAGGACTTCCAGTATTATGCAATTACCCTGCACGGTGACAGCTCTAGGAAAACTTGTTGTCATTGTAGGCCAGTAGCTTTTGACTGTGATCCAAACAGAATACATGACAGAGTTCATTGACTCTGAGGGCTGGTAAAATCACTAGTCTTGGCCTTGAACTCCTCCAGGTTGTGAACTTCCAAATTCACAGCCAGTAAAAATATAAAAGTGTGCAGGGAAAAAGGCGAAGAATTTCAATTTTACTGCTTGCGATCATTTTCCATTTTATTCTGCTATTGCACTGATACTAAACTACCAGGTTGTGCTGACAGCACAGTAAAATATAACCACTCATGCGACACATCACTTTGATTTTAAATTCATTTATTAAAAAAATCCAGAGACATCTTTAAATATTCAGACGACATGCGAAGGGAGAATGTGGGCATTACAGTCATCAACCTTGTTATCAGGACAAAACGAGAAAAAAAAACAAAGCATGAACCTGCACACCTCAGACGTGTTAGTCAACAAAACCATGTCCAGTATGGAGAGAACAGATGAAGGGGGAGTTGGTTGGTTCTGATATGATTTACATGAATCATAATGTGGATTCTACAGGGGACGCTGACAACAGCAAGTCTCAGCTGAACTTGGCTTTAGAGAAATCCATCTCTGGGTGCTGAGCCATGAACCTGCAGAGACAGAAGACGTCAGAGTCACAAACAAGAAAACATGTCACCAAAGGAAGATGCAGTCTTTTTAAACATATTTCCAACTGCTTTTTAATACAGAATACTTTCGTGATCATGTCTCTATTTGTTTATTAATGTGTTACATAATATCTCAGACACAACTGGTGTGATTTCGATCAAACTGTCCTGTTGCTGGTGTATTCCTGGATTGTCAACATGTCCCTGCTGGGCACAGACAGGAGACATATTTTACCTTTAGCTCTAGCACCTCCATCTGGCCAATGAGTGCTTTTTTTTTTAAATGCTTAAACAGGGAAAATATGCATGATCCCTCTGAGAAGACATCATCCGACAACACGCTTGATTGGGCAGCCACAATGTGAACTTTGTGTCAATAAAATGACTCAGAGAGCAGCTATCTTGACTACAGTCACCACAGTAGTATTGTTTAACCCATATAAAACTATACAAGAACTTTAGAGGCAGCTTTAATGAGCTTAAAGAGGAAGTGGAGGTCAGCCTAACAGCAGACGCGTCTCCTCGGGTCTGAGCTGAGAGCAGCAGAGGAGGAAGAGGGGTCATTTACTACCAGCAGTGATAAGAGAGCGTCCTTCACTCCTCTCTCACAGCCCTGACATTAGCCCACAGCCAAGTCTTATCTTAGTTAACCACTGCTCTGTGTAATATTTGACATGATACATCATGGAAGAGGCTACTGTTCCTGAAACGACTGACTAACTATCACAGTCAGGAGTGTCATGTCCTGAACGATCATGATATATTACATGTTCATGAGGTTAATACACCATTTTAATGCCACTCTGCATTCTTAAGTATTCGGGAGTTGTAGCAGTTCTTTAATATGCAAATTAAAACAGCACAGTGGTGGTTTTATGTTTTAGCCCATTTACCATGAATGGGATCTCCTTAACTTTATGGCTGACCATTTTCTTTAAGTGTACCATGGGTTTTCTACCCTTGAGATGGCTATTGGTTTCAGCTGATTTTACTGCACTATCAGAATCATCTCGCAGAGACTTGTTTGACCAAGACAACCCATCACAGGGAACAACACGCCACCTTTATTTCTGTGTCGATACGTTGTGGAACACAGCTAGAAGCAACGCTCTGATACTCTTCCTGTTGATGTGTTTAAAAGATGTCCTGACATTTGAGATTTCACAGTCACCTGAACCTGTGGAAAATCCACCGATTTAGCACTGCACTCCTATAACACTGTTAAACTCATGATGGACAGTTTAAAACAAAAAATTTTTTGTAGTTTTTGTTCCATGCGTTCTTGTACACCTGTAAACAGACTTTAATATGTAAAATCGGTGGTGTTGCCCTTTAAATGCACCACCAAGGGTAATTTGGGGGTGTGTGGTTGCAATTGTGTTACAACTATTTGACAAAATCTTGATGAAAAACGAAGGCACCTCGTTGTTTACTGTGATGGATTATGTATGTCAGCGTTTACACCTTGCAGACACTAAAATGAACTGAAAACAAGCATGGCAGGAAAAGGAAAATATCAGGTGTAGGGCCCATGATTTCCATGATGCGGAAAACACGGACGGAATTGCAGAACTGGAAAAAATGGAATCAACTGCCGAATGAACAGAAAAAAAAAACCTATGCTGCGATGTCTTGGTGTCATATATGGGCACGCTGCTTCTGTCCTCTGCTCTCTGTGAGTTCCGTAAAGTTGGAAATATATTCACAGATTCGAACTTCCCAGATCAATAACTCATAAGCGAAATGTCGTTAAAACACAAACGAAGCCTCTTTCCAACTGTAGTAAGGTTGACAACGATCAAAAATGAGCTGTCTTCCGAGCTGGACAGATAACATTGGTCTCTGTACAGCTGGCTGAGAGACGAACGCACAGGGACCGTCTAAAAAGTGCAACACCGAATAGAGATGCTACAAAAATATTCAATAACTTCACTCTTACACAGTGTAGTGTAAGATTAGACACTCTTTCTGACGACAAAATGTGTTTAAATCGTAAAATGCAGAATTCAGAAAAATTAAAACGGAAAACACGGGATTTGGGAAAAAATAAAATGGAATCTGGAAAAGATTAAAATGGATTTGATGGAAAAAACCAATTGGATAATCTGGAGGACCTGTAGTCCAAGTATGAGTTTTCTATTAGGAATTGTACTTGAGTTACCATCATGAAGGGAAATTAAAAAAAACTATTAAAAAAATAATCTGGCAGTTCAAGGCACTAACTGGTGCTCAGAGACAGTGACGCGAATGGTGTCGAGTGAAAGATTACAACTAATTTCTGGCCAGACGTGTCTCCTTGAACCAGGTCACGCCCGTGCATGGCAGAGGCTGGTACGAACACCACACTATCTTTTATTACCTACAGTTACAGCAGGGGAGTCTGGCCTTGAGCAGAAACAGGTAACACGGAGGGCAAAACCAGACACGGAGCTTTCAAATTCACCCTTATAAAACTTTTAAGCACCATAAAGCTCCTGTTAAACTGACTGTGGATACAATATGTGCTTTGGAGAGTTGGCCAATAAAACACCAACGATGTCAGCTGACAGAGAATAAAAAGAATCCATGATAACTGAGCGACACTGAACAGGTATATTGTTTGGCAGTGATGTAACTTACTTTTTAAGAATGTCTTGTTTCTTCTGCTCTTCAGATGTAGGCAGGCCCATTGATTTCTGCCTTTGGTCATACATCATCTTCTCTACCATACCACGCGTCTCTCCGTCCAGGTCCGACAGCTGCTCAGCAGGAAAAACACACAGTGAGGGTGGGACAGGAAGGGGTCACTGCAGATGTACAAGAGGTAGAATAAACTTAAGGGTATACACTTTCCATCCTTTACCTTTGAGTTCTCTGGACAGACTTTCTTGGTGTTGATTTCTGGATCTGTGGTAACAATCTTGCTCCACCACTCCATTTTATTAATCTGAAAATAAAGAATACGATTAGGCTCAAAAACTCGATAGTTATTACATTCACTTCATTACAGTGACCCCCACAAAGTCCGTTCCTACCTTTTCCAAGTGGACTGTAACAACCTTCCCATCGTCGATGAGCCAGGAGCTTTCTTCTACCTTCACCTCGTTGTAAAGCTGGCCTTCAATAACAGGAGGGTGTCCCTTCAGGCCCACCTTGATGGTGCGTCGCTGGATGTCCACCACCACATCTCTCCCCTTAATGCGGAACTTCACGTCAAAAGGCACTGCCAGCTGTAGGAGCATGTTAAAATTGATATTGCATATTAGATCCTGTTTTATTCCCGGCCACCAAAGCTACAATATCAAGCAAAAGAGGAGGGTGAGGGTGGAATCACCTGGTGTTACTGACTGGCAACATCAAGATCAACACACTGGATCTAAGCTGATAAAGGATGCAATTATTCCTACAATTCTTCTCCTGGGTCTGAACCAAGTAAGCTTTAAGTTTGTTGGTTTGGTTCATTTATGTACAAACATGTTTGATGACAAGACGTCCATGTGTGGGCAGGTGACGGTTACATTTACTAAGTGTAGCTTATAACATATTACATAAATGAATGATTTCATATAAAATGTAAATATGTGTTGACTAATGATTAGAAAATTATTTATACATCTGTAGAAATCAGTGTGTGGCAACGATCCATGTAAAATAAAACCACTTGTAATGCAAACTGGCGTTCCTCTGTAAAATAATGCAAAATACGTGCTGAGGAAGGATTACAATAGTTATGGCTATGTCAAGCGTGATGTTTTATAGTTGCAAATATAAAAGGAGGAATATTTTATCAGAGGAAAAAAAAAACAAGGTGTTGCCATTAAAAAGTTAAACAAGCCTAGTTTATGGGGTGGATGGGCTGATTTTCTGTACAACCTGTAAATAAAGTGCAAAGCACACGTTAACTGATGTGACACCTGTAGGTATAGCACGACATACAGACAGTGTCCAAGGTACAGTAGCCAGGATGCGCCAATCTGTGGAGTGAATGTGCTAAAAAAAATTGCTGCTTTTCTCAACGATCAACATTATCCCCACGGGATTACATGCATCAACCTGCAATGAGTGCCAAGACTAGAGCTGCAAAAGGCTGCAAAGGAAAGTTTCCAGAAATCTTCCAAAGGAAGTTAAGCCCAGGAATTTTGGAAACTTCCACAATTTTAATATCAAAATTGTACCTATATGTATAATAAATATATTTGGGGGGAAATGCACACAAAAAAACAATACTAAGTCTTATACTAAGTCTTATACTATACTAATACTAAGGCATGTAACAGTATGCCCATTTAACTGAACTGTAACCTGCATGGCAGCAGTGCACTCTTTCATCACATAATAATAATAATAATAATAATAATAATAATGATAATGATATAATTTGCCAGCATCCCATTAAATAGGAATAAGTCCGTAAAATGACAGCCCTCAGCATACACAATGCATTCTCCCGTCACGTATGCAGCCCACACCACTGCACTGTCTGAGCCAAAGGACTGCATGCTTTCAGCTATGTTTTGATTATATTACTGGATGGAATATAGCAGATAGTATCCTAAAGCAAAGTACACAGTTTATAACTTGTTAACACCTTCTGCTAGTTTTTACTAGCTAGCTGTTACCATGTGGGATGTGGCCTGATTGAGCATGCTAATTGAGGAGTTTTAATTAATCTATTTCCATTCATTAACCCCTATATTTCCATTTTATTTCTGCTAATTCCCATAAATTCCCATGGAAAGTTTCCACCTTGAATATTCCCAGAAATTTACAATCCTAGTCAAGACACCTCCAGAGTGGGCTTACATAGGAAACAATGGGTAATGGTGTTTTGACACACGTCGTACACTGCTGCTGTGTGTTGCCCTTAAAGCAGCTATAATAGATACATTTATAATAATACTTTTACAAACACTCCTCCCTTCAGAGAATGAAGCATAAGGCAACATTTCCAACACCCTGTACCCCAACCAGCTGCTGTGGCATTAAATATAGAATTTGGATTGCACACATAGTAGACTGTGCGATGCATTCTGTATAACAAGGCCTTTCCAACCCAGTGAATGGTGTGAGCAAATACTAATGACAACATTTAAGTGAGCATTGCTATCTCCAACATTTTTGACAAATTCAGGCAAAAGTCTGAATAGAAATATAAAATCAAAGGGGTGTAGTGTTAAAAATGGACATTATTGGGTAGAGAAGAGATACAGGAACAAGCTCTTGTGCATCACAACAGAGGTCCAGGCCAGTACAACTGGGCCTGCTATTACAGAAAAACAGTCAGGAAAGGAGGTGAGGACCCGCCTCATAATGTCACTGGTTTTCAGCAGAAAAATTTGGCTGCCTGCGCAGCAAGATGATCAAAAAACAGCTACTCTGAGGGGCTTAGTGAACACATGTTGGTGATGCAGAAGCACTCCACAGAAATGATGAGTCAAAGCATCATCCTGAAGTCAAAAAGCACTCACATCAACTTCAGACAGGGTCTGCGTCCACTTGTAATTTGGCAGGTCAGCTCCGTTTCCTGCATTAGGCTTCAGTTTATCTTTGTCCTTCTCGTCCTCCTCTCCTTCTGAGTCAGACTGGGGAAATGGACATTAAGATGAGTACGTCAGCAGAGCCAGATTTTGCTGCTCATCAACACCAAACTCTTCAACCAACATTTCCAACTGTTCACTCACCCCCTTCTCTTTTTCTGCTTTGTCAGACGACTTCTCTGCATTTGTTGTTGCATTCTCCACTTTCGCCTCTTCTTTCTTTTTCTAAAATATAAAACATAAAACAAATAAATTAAGTAATATTCATAATAGAACAACGGCAGTGATTCACATGCGACAGAGCATCAAGGCTTCCAGACTTCACCTTGTCAAGCTCAGACTGAAGTTTCTCTGCTTCTTCATCAGTCAGTTCCTGAATTCTGGGGCCATCGTCTGTTTTCTTTTTCCTCTCTTCCTCTGCCAGCTTGGCAGCTCTTTCGGCTTTCTCCTTCTTCTCCTTCTCCTGTCTCGTCTGCTTCTCTTTGTGGGCCTTCAGCGCCAACTTGTTGTGGTGGGCGAACGCATCTTTGACTAGCTAAAAGAAAGAGATGGCGACAAACGGGGTGGATGAGTGGAGGTGTGCCTCTGCCACTACATGGTATGGTACGTTGTCTCAAATGTCACAGAAGCTGCAGATACAGAAACACTGCTCACCTTCTCTGGAGCGCCTGAATCGCCGCCGGTGAAGAAATCTGTTTTGCGGCGGAGGAAGCTGAAAAATGTGTTTACTAACTGTGGAGAGAAAAATAGGCCGTCACCAATCCCATCCCACAGATTATGACTTTAATTTACATTTAAGCACTGTTGGCATGACTGGACGAGAGTAAATATGCTTCTTTTACACACGTTCACCTCTTAAACTGTGTCAGTGTATCTGTTTGCTCATATGATTGTCCCTCTATATTTATCAGCTTCATGGTTAGTTTGCATATCTCCATTTTGTCTCCATAATCTTGTTATTTATTGTTTGATCCAACTGCAAATCCTGCATTAAATGTGGTATAGCAAACTACTTAACTAAATGATCTTTACCCTTCCACTGACTCAACTGTCTCAGCCCTCTAATGATTCAAAACTTCCTTTCTTACTAGTAAATAAAAAAAAAAAGTGTACGGAAGGAAAATTCAGATTCTTCTAGAAATTTCCATTTGACAGGACCCAGACAGGACCCAGCATCCCAGTGCTACATAAAACCGTTTAACTCTATAACTAACATTCATAACATCTTCTTCCAGGAAAACAGACCGTCTAGAAAATGAGTTTAACAGGAACTAAAATGACATTTTATTGAAATTTCGTGCTGCTTTGTTAGTCACATGTGAGCCGAATTCAACATAACACCCCCCTGAGTAAAGAAGTGAGGTAATGGTCTGTCCAACAACAGAGCCTTTTGATAATGAGAACAACAGGAGCCAAAACCTGTAAAATAGCTGCCAACATCTGCTTTTTCTGTATGTGAACGCTTACAGGCTAGGTGTGCCTACTAGCTTACAGGCTAACCCCATTAGCTTCAACATTAGCTCTGTAGCTTTAGCATGTTAGCAACACGCTGAGTTACCTCTTGTACCCCTCCTTCGTGTTGTTGCGCCATCACAAGCAACATGCCGTCATACTTTTCTTCATCGTCACCCATGTTGGCGGATTAACTAAGAAGCGGTTCAATAAAATGTTGGCTGCGAGATGACAAGCGAAAAGTTGAGTTAGCGACAATGTGCGGCCCGTGGAGTCACGCCACTCACTTCCTGGCAACAAATTCCGCCTGCGACTGTTTTGACCAATTGGAAGAAGAGACTTTAAATGACAGCCGAAATATCCAATAAAGTGAGAGCATTGGTTCAGGGAGGGACTGAGGCGCCCAGGAAGAATGAGAATTTTCTAGAGAAACCAAAAAATATTTTATCGTAAACATAATTTCAAACCACTATATTATCATTTTATAATAATAATGAAAGTAATTGGTATAAAAGCTTAATTAATTATTAATTAAAAATTATATCAGTTTTATTGCGTTTGTTCATAGCTACAATGTAGTGGACATTTATACATTTGCAGAAATCAGAATTTTTTTCAGTATAAGAGCTTAAAATGAAGAAAAACGTTGCTTCCCTTAGTGTCAGAATAACCAATTGCTAGGTTGAAGGTGGCTAGGCTAGTAGAATAAAATTCGGAAATTACAACTGAATTTTTGAAATGTATTTTATTAGATAAAGGGCCACCAATAGGCTTTTATTTAATTTAATGTATTTTTCAACCTTTAACAAAAGACAGTTTCTCTTGCCATACAGGAAGAGTACAGGTGTCACTAATAATAACCATACTGATGACTAAGATGATTTTGTTTTTATGTCATCTACAATTAAACAGAGAAAAGCAACATATATCATCATGTTTTACAAATTGGAAACAGAATGTTTTGCTTGAAAATCAATGCCTGACTATGGAAACTGTACATGATTACGTTTCTATTAATCAAAACAGTTCGGTGTCTGCGTCTTGACATGCATAAGATGCTCATGAGAAGAAAATCTTAAATTATTGCAGTCAGGTAAACCTGATTTCTGTTTTTGCCAGATAATTAAATGACCTGTATTTTCTGACACTGGCAGTACAGTTGTAGTCCTCAAAACCTGTAAAACAAAATCACTGTCCTTTCATGCAGGTCTAAGGTAACTGGGTCACAGGTGGCAGCCTGTGCGTTGACCCCGTCAGTCCTTGGTAGACTGGTACAGGTTGAGTTAATGACTGAGGTAAACATGATAAATGTCATTCACCCCACGGCTTCTGAATTTCCTTTCCCTGTGCAGCTGCTGAGTTTATAGCCTTATCGCCGCCACGTGGAGGGAACCTAGATCCCTCTGCATGGGAAGTCCGCAGTCAGTTTTTTTTTTCTTCCAAATGCAGGTGCTTAAAAAAGGAGGGTCAAGGCTGGGTTTGGCCTGAGCAGGTGACATCCTGGATAAATAGGGCTGTCTGTAGGCACTTCGTGACACTGTTCATGTTTTCTGGACCTTACTGGCCTGTTTTTTTCTTTGATAGAGCATTCTGCGGATACTTCTTTCTTCATGATGTTTCCTCTGGAAGAGGCTACAAACAGCACTTGCTCTGGTTACCGGGATCAGCATCCTCACACTATCCTTTACACCATCTTGAGTGGGGGGCAGGTTGGCTACTTCAACAGCAAACTGAACCATAATACCACAGAACAAAACTGCCGCTGTGAGCAGAGGAGAATAGTTTGCCTTAAGGACCCAAAGGCCACCTGCCAAGTCGCCTCCAGTGTGCTGGTCAAAACCATCTGCTTTGTGAGAAGTTTACCGTCCTTCAGTCAGCTTCCATCAGGAGATCAGTCGTCACTGTTACGACACTGCTGGGTTCCTTTATTTGTTCTGGGTCTCGCCCAAGAAAAGATAGCCTTTGAAGTGACTGATGTACCAAATTCAAGCATCCTTAGACAGATTCTGCTCGGACCAGGACTCACTGAAAAGGAGGCGGACCAGCCAACTCTTGCTGGAGTCCACAAATTGAGAACTTGCTTGCATCAGCTGTGGGATCTGGATCTCAGTCCGAAGGAATATGCTTACCTGAAGGGTGCTTTGTTGTTTAACCCAGGTAAAACATTAGTTTATTAGTTGTGTTTCAATAGCCACGCTCATTAGTTTGATATGTGATGTGAGCTTAAACGGAAACTTCTCTTTATCTGTTACAGCTGTTCAAGGATTGAGTGCCTTGTTGTTCATTGAAGGCCTCCAACAGGAAGCTCAGAGAGCTCTCCAAGAAGTCATCCACCTCCTGCACCCAGAGGACACTGTTCGATTCAGCCGCGTCCTTCTTTTGGCAGCCTCCACCATTAGGACTGTCAGCCACGGCCTGGTCACAGAGCTCTTCTTCAAGCCAGTTATTGGCGACACAAATATGTTACACTTATTAACAGCGATGTTGTTTGTGCAATGAGATCCCAGTGAGAAAGTCTTATATGAGTGAGTGTTGTAATATGGAATTTTATACAGTAAACTTTGGCTGAAAAGCACATGAAATAAACCTTTTAATACCTTCAGCTTTTAAGAATTGCATGATTGCATGATTTATGAAAGCATAAATATCAACAACACTTGTGAAGAAATGACCATATTATGTACAGTACAGTAAGTGGCCTAATGGAGGGGGAGGAAAAGCATACTTTGACTCCCCCATGTGGCCATATGTGGCAAACAACAAGCAAACAACTTCCTCTTTTTGTTTCACTTCATTTGCTTTATTGTTTTTACAATGAGACATCAGGTAAAAGATGAGTTACTGTCAATACAAGAACCTGCCAACACATCTTTGCTGAAAATATAAAGTACCATACAGGCCAAAGCAGTATACTTTGGAATTTAGGAAATCTTCTGAGAAAATCAAATGTGCAAATGAAAACAAAATGCCATGCTTTAGCAGACAGTTCAACCGGTTAAGCGAAATATGACATATGTGAGGATCGTGACAGTTAGCTGTTAATACAACACAGACACATTAATTGCTTCCTAAATAGTCAAGTTCTTGGTTGAAACCAGAGCAACCAGTTTCACACCATTTCATTAAAACTACAACGGTGTTGGAGCCAAATTCCTGACGCACTAAAAATATACTGTGGTGTTATCTAAATGATCATAATACCTCAAGTCACAAGAGTAGTTTATTCTTTATACTTTGAGAGGACAGGTCCTGGAAGAATATGTGTATTAGCTACCCATGTGTATTAACTGGAGGCACTACAATAGGGCCCATGTCCAACAGTAATCATAAGCTAATGCTGATAAGGACACAGAGCTGAATAAATTCCACTGAATCAGCTGGCCAAATTCCCATCAGGACCCAGGAGCAAACACAACAAGCACGTTGGTAAGAAAACAGACATTCACTTCAAGTCAGCTTGGGACAATGTCACTAATAAATTACAGTTATAGTACACGATACAAGTTAAAAGTCTAGCTGCAGTTCACACCAGCTTTCATAACATCTTTCAATTTGAGACTTGAGTTACAGACGGGACGGCCAAAAACAGTACCCAGAATGCATCAAACACCTGGTTAACTTACAAGCTTAAGAGCTATCTGCTTCATGTTAAAACACGACTAATAATCTGCTTTGACAAAAAAACAAAAAACAAAAAAAAAACACACTCCAAATTGTATGAACATCACAAAAGTCACAACAGAAAAAAAAACTTAACTCAAGGTCCACTTACTAGCCTTTTCCGTAGCTTTCCACTTGTCTTTCTTCAGGGAAAAAAAAGATATTATTTACTTACTTTCTTGCCAGAGAATACCACTCTCACATCTGTATGGTAAATATGAAGCTACCGCCAGCAGCCGGTTAGCTTAGCTTAGCATAAAGACTGGAAACAGTGGGAAACAGCTAGCCTGTTTACTTGTCTTTGTCGGGTAAAGTGTGTAAGCGATTGTTCGGTGGTTGTTTGTCCGCCATTGCGTCCGCTCACTGAAGATACGGTGCCTGATGGAGTTAGCGCATGCACGGGGGAGGGGAGCTGCTCGCAGCGTGTGCAGGAGCAGTGATTGACACTCTGTCAGACACTCCTCCTGGCTCTGATTGGTTGTTTTGATTCGGGCGCGGTGGATTCTTGCAAGTGGCATTCAGAGCCGTGGGTGGAGCCAGAGGAGCCTGATTTTTTTTCACAGATTATCTGTTTCATGTACTACTGTCGGGACATGGTGACAGTTTTCGCAGTTATGACTAAAAGTTATGTTTATACAGGTTACATAGTGCAACTTTAAGTACAGAAACAGAACTGTAAAAACAACAAATTTTGGCCAAGAAGTATAACCCACTGTAAAACCAAAGCTTGTTGTTTTTACACTTTGGTTTCTGTACGTTATAAGCACACAAAATATAATGTGTTAATCAGTGAGCTTTCAAGGTGTTGGTAGGCAGATTTTGTTGCCTTTGGAGTGTTTCGAGTCTTTATGCTAAGCTTACTGGCTATAGCGTGTAATTCTCTGCAAGAAAACAAGAAGTATATTCCCCAAAAGTATTCCTTTGACAGAACTCATTCTTATTTCTAGTGTACCAACAGGGACAAATAACATACTCAACCCAATATTAGAATTACAGGATTAGTAATTAGTAAAATTAGTAAAACTGCCTTTTTCTTTCTGCCAAATATTGTTACTTCATCCTTTTACACTATTGCCCCTTTAGGCAATGCTTTGCCCCTTAAATCAATATCAAAATATGTCAAATTATGGAGACTATCAAAACATCATTTCTGATTATTAATCTAGAATCACTGATTGTAAATATGTGATACATAACCACTGAATTGAAAGCACTGAATACAGTTTAAAATCACACAAATGTGTTTAAAATCAAATCTATGACGATATGACAAGATGATGAAATGTGCCAAAACAATACAACTCTGTATTCTATTTTTACAGAACTACATCCAAACGTCCTTTGCAATAATAACAGCAAAATAATCTGACCAGCAAAAATGAGAGTCAGGTTTCATGAACAGACCTCAGTTCTCCTTCAAGGACGAGGGGACGGTTAATCGTGATACAATATCTAAGAGCCATCAAGAGCTGCTGGTGATATCTGCCTGCAGGGCAAGCTCTCGATCAAGCCATCCTTCAAATATACACATAATATTTATCAACCATAAATATCCACACACAGAGCCCTGAGTTCACTGAAGTCCTTCACACAATGTGAATCTTCACATTTTCTTTCTCCACAGCAGCGCCGTAGTCTCTATAAAGAGCTTGGCTCAGCCAGAGACTCCTGTGCAAGTAGTGTCGCCTTTCAACGTCCCGTATGTGACCTTGTGGACACAGCATGACAATGTACAAAATAATTCAAGCATAGATCGCCAGTGTGGAGCAGGAATCATGTGCTCACGGAGGTGCGAATTAGTGGCACACCTGAAGAATTAGTTTCTGTGTGAGAGGGCGAGTAGGCTGTTGGAGAACTCGAAGTGTGACCTATAAGAACGAAAAAAGACAGAAAAAAACATGGTGATTCCTCTGCATTAATCTGGAGACGAGACTGGGCATTCAATCTGCTTCCTGCCATCCCTATTCGTCCATCTAGGGGTGTGAGGATGCTGAGTTGAGGGTTTGAAGTGAATATAATATTAGTAGTGTTTAGCTCATGTAAAGGGAACATTTAACTGCACATTCTGACCATATCTGTAACAGCTATATGTGCTGTACAGCAGCAGACCCTGCACATATCATGCATAAGTTGTCAATATCAACACTGTTAAGAACTGTTCAGAAAAATATTTTGAAATGAGTTACAGGGTCAGCTTATCTCCATGGAAACACTTAAGGTCTCAAAGCTCATTTTATCCCCTTGCGGTCCAGCACCCGCGTAGACCTGACGTGATGATGGTGAATGCGTCACAGTATGTATGACAGAAGCCCGTACGGAGGGTGCACATTTGGATTCCGCCAACGTTTTGGGAAAAATCTGCTTTGCAAATGTTTTATGAGGAAGGAAATGCATTCAACACAGTTGTTAGACCTCAAGAAGAGAGTAACACTGAGCATAAACAGAAACTCCACAGGGCACCTTTAAGAATCATAATGCCTTAATCTGAATGAATTTAAGTGTTTAAACATGCTATCAAAATCGACTAGAATAAAATATAGAACTAAAATAAACTTAAAAATACTCTGTGGAGTTTTTAACTGTATGAAACAGTCTCAGTTTACTACCAATGTGTCTATATGACCTACATAAGCAAAGGAGACCAACAGTAAGAAGATTGGCTATTTCTATTTTCTAATAGTTATTCTTAATGCCTGCCACCGGGTCGGATTTTTCCGTGATATCAGACGAAACGGCGCTGGGGTTTGCTCTGGCTGAATTCCAGTAGCTTCAGCCGCTAACTGAAGGTCCGTCTCTGGAGCTGCCGCCCGCGCTCCTCCCAATGAAGTAGTCACCTTCCTTGCATCAACACAAACTGAAAAGTTCCACCGAGCTGCTTTAATGTAGGCTAAGGACTACAGAGATGCTCAACAATGTTTTTTTTTATTTTATTTGGCACATTGGCATATATTAATTTAGTTCAGTTCAGTAGCTGTTCCCTCTCTCTCTCTATTCTCTCTTTCCAGCAGCTTTATGCAGGTTGCTGTCCAGGTGAACATCCTCCGTTGCACCCGACACTGTAACATCACCTACTGTATAATATTCCTTCGTCCATCTCCGTGACTATCCCCTCGAACGCCTGCCATCAAAGAACACTTTGCTTTAGCATCTAACTTCATGTCAAACTATTCCCTCTCTCTTTTTGTCACAGATCTGATGACACATCGCAGGAGCAGGTGAACAGGTTGCATTCATCAAGTCGAAACAAGCCGTATACGACAAGTTTGTGCAGTTAAGAGAGTCCGGTGAATCCTATTTGGAATATTTGTACGAGCAGGCCTCACAGAAACATGTAGAGAGATTTGGGATCAGAATACAAAACTGTTCTTGCATGAGGCCCATTATTGTTCACTCATATCTCACATCGTTTCATCTACATTTGCAGTTAAAAATCTTGCACACGGATGTCATTTTTGTAGATGCAGTTTCCAGTCTAAACAGGAGCACATACACCCTGCAGTACTGGACCTCTTAACTTTGGTTCACTTCACTGATAAAAACTATTTACATTTTAGTCTGTCATTGGTGCAGCCCTATGAATAGGCTCAGGGTATAATCTACCTGGATGTTAGTCCACAAATGAATATTTGTTACCTGACCCGCAGAGCCTTCTGTTCTTTGGGTTATTTCCTGTACTAGATGTGACCCACTAAGTGTTAACAAAACACACAGCAGTTTACATGGAAGAAGACCAAGACCTAAAATCATTTTTCAGGCTTCTTTGTATAGTTTGTTTGTGCCGACTCACTGTTCTTACCAGACTAAATGAAGAAAAAAAACTCCAAAATCAATCACTTTATCTGCACCATACATGCTTACTGTAGTGTCAGTAAGTCCTACAAAGATCTTCAAATTAAACGTAACTTTTATTGGGCATATTTCTATTTTCTGCTAGTCTGTGCATCTTTCAAAGACACGTTAAAATGTGTTGTTTTAGTGTAACATTTCACTGAATAGCTGGTTGTAATCATACAAAAGCAAACTGTGAAATAACACCAGTAGTCAAACACCTGCACAGGGCTGTTGCTGCCATAAAGGACACGGAGGTCATGTCCTCTGTATTCATTCCAGGGTATGAAGGTGTTTTAGAAACCTGGGTGGGGGGAGTTTACACTACAATCAATCTACAATTTAAAAACTTATACATTAAGGGCACCTTATAGACTGAGTGCATTTTTAGAGTCAGTAGATTTATATTTAACTACTTTTAGGCCAACAAAATAAATACATAAAGGATTTTGTGTTTCTCCGCCAGAATTTTATTCCGGCTAGTGTGGAGAAGGCTTTGAAACAGCATTTAGACCAGTGGTTGTAAAACTTGGGGGGTGCACGCATGACCAGGGGGAAACAATAACCATAAAAGTGTGCTCTGATGCTTGACAGGCATCAAAACTTAGGTGTGTATTTTTGCTCAATGACAGGGAAGAAAAACAGGTGATGCCCAGCAAACATGTCAGTCATACCTGAAATATGACAGAGAAGATCTTGCTCTCCAGTTCCTTGTCAGTATGGTGCTAGAGATTTGTGTCTTTTGTGTCTAAAAACTCTGACAGCTTTGGGCAGTTTAATTTGATTTATGAATGGGGCACGGGGATGGGGTAAATGTTTTTTTGGCATGACAGAAAACGTTTGACAACCACTAATTTAGACTTTCCTTTTGGGTCATAGAGTTTACACAAATTCTGACTGAAATTAATAAAATAAATATGAAAAAAAAAAAATCCAATCTCGATGTCAGGGTGCATTTGGCAGACTCCGACTCATTACCTCAATTTAAATCTAGGCTGCAGCCCTGCACCTGCACAGAGAGACATGCTATCTGTTCTCACCAAAAGTATTTTATCTTAAAAAAGCATCTAATAAGTTGATTTTACTGCAACAAGCGAAAAATGATCTTAATATCCTTAAAATTCAGACTCTTTTTTTCAGCAATAAAAGTTGGAACAGAATTGATCAGGAAGTCAAACCAGTGTTTGGCTATGTCTGATGACAACAAACTCAGCCACTGTTGGCACATACATACCTGACGGGTTTCCCCTCTTATAACAGCCAAGTTTTGAAAAACAAAACATGAACATTATTCAGAGTCACTGATCAAACTACTGGGAATAAAATAAGTGAATGACACACTATTCAAGCTACAATTGTACATACATTTTCCATGAAAAACAAGAGTATATGTTATGAATGTAACAGTAAAATGTGTATGTAATAACATAACAAAGACAGATTTCTTACCTCCATTGTTCCTCCACATCTCTCTGGCATACTTATCAGAGGAGGTCAGTTCTGATATTTGGATGTTTGGATTTGATTTGTAGTCATCTTGAGGAAACAGAGAAAATAAGAGTGATCGTTACTCGATGGCAGAAAAGCAGTTCTGGTATTTTGGAGGTAATACAGAGTGAAATACTACAACTTACTGTTGTTGCTGAATGAAAAGGAATCGCTGTCCCTCATGGTCTCGTTCCCGCTGTCCGACAGCGTCCTCTCCCTCCTTGAGACGGGCGGCCTCTTCTTCGTACTCTTCCGAGTGCTGATGCGGATGATGCCGCGAACCAGCCGACACTCAGCCTCCTGCTCATCCATTTTGTGCTCCTCTGCCAGTGAGTTGATGAGCTGGTTGATGACCTTGCTCTTCTTCAGAAACACAGAGTCTGAGGTGCACCTGGCCAACTCTTCGATCTGGTACTCAGAGTAGAGCTCCAGCAGCTTCTTGGTGATCAGAGAGTCCACGTCCTCCTTGCCATCCTCCCAGTCATCAAACCTCATAGACTCATGCAGGGACGGGTGACTGGGCTGTGTCTGACCACCAGGCGGAGGCAAATACGATGGAGATTTGGCTTCAACCACTAAATACTCTCTTGGACTGTCAATTTTGACTCCACGGAAGCGGACGTCGCCTAGCCAGTCTCCAGCATCCTCTTGTTTGTTGTCTCCTGGGTTCACAGCTTGGAGGCTCACCTTCTCCGGTTCGTCTGAGGAGCTCTCGTTTGGCGCCAGGCACGGAGCGAGGATGGAACGCTGGCAGACCCTATACAGGCCGCAGGTGAGCACGCTGCACACAAAGGTCCTACAGCTCCTTGGAGAAGCGCAGGGATTGCAGGTGTGTGCCGCAGAGGGAGGGTCAGCGGAGCCAGGAATGAAGCCAATGATCTCAGACTCCTTTCCATTAGCATCTTTCAGTTGAGCTTTGTGGACCGTCTTTGGCTCTGGGGTCGGGAGCCTGTCTTCCACTGGGTCCACACAGCGCTCCTCATAGGATGACATCTGGCTGCTGCTCCGGCTGGCTCCATACCTGTAGCTGCCAAGCCCCGAGCTGTGCCTCAGACTACCACTGCTGCCGGCAGACATGACTTAGTGGCTCCAAGGTCTGGACAAGCATGAGCAAAAATGAGGGCAATTCAGAATCAGAATCAGGTTTATTGCTAAACAGGTTTTTACATACAAAGAAATTATCTTGGTATTTAGGTGCATAGCAATAAACATAGCAAGAGAAAGTTTAAAAAAAGATAAAAAAGCAATTACTGCGAGAAGAAGAAAACATGAACATTTACAACAAAAATATGAAAAAATATACAAATATGTCTATCTGTTTTTAAAATATAAGAGCTGTACAGTTTTGAGCAGGAATGTGCAAAATGAGCAATAGAGATGTAACTAAATGGTAAAACAAGTGTTGAAATAGTTTCACTAAACAACATGCTTGTTATCAATCCAATCTACCAGGCAAAACCTTAAATCACTTGGAGCCACCTGAGGGCAACTCTCTTCAAAACAAAGGCGAAACTACTATCCCCAGGTGGCAGGTAAAGTAACCCAACTGGTTCTCTTACGGATGTGTGAGCACACAAAGACAATTAACTATTCACAATTCCCTGTATGATGTCATAGAGATTTCTAAAACGGAACTAAAATGTTTAATTGTAACATGAAGACAAAAATATTATTATTATTTTTTATTAAAAACAAAGAAATCCATTCGTCCACAACTACACAAAGCAAACCTGTCTCCTGTGTTTACACTGTGACTCTGAATCAAGACACACCAAATTTAATTGAAGAATCGAGGAATTGAATGTCCCCTTGTTCACGGGGGGGAAAAAATGCCAACACCCGGAGAATAACGAACTGAACTGGCGTACTTTTTATCAATCATTTTGAATTCTGCACATATTTAACCAAACAATGGGTAGTAAAATGTCATCATTTGAACTGATCCATTCAATTAGCTGGAACTAGTTGGCTAGAGCTGTTTGAAGTGTGACTATTTTGATGACAGCTAGCTACCACAGCAAACTTGTGTAAAAGCGCCCTTTTTATTGGAGTAATCAGGCACTGCTGTGTGTAGCATGAATGCCGAGTTGAAGAAACAATCTTACTGAAGCTCAAGTTACCTTCGGATATGTTTTACCGTGTATACATTTCATCGAAAACATAATAAGCTTTAAATTGACAGATTTCCAGTTAGTGTCTGGCGTTCCGTGCCATGACGGCTTGTATTGGGGCTAATGTTTACAATAGTCATATAGCGTTAATGTACTTGACTAATAAAGAAACAAGTGAAATGAAAATATTATTTTGCTTGTTTTTTCCCCACACTGAACCACTGCCATTAACACGTTACCCTTTTACACACATTAAACACTCCCGTCCGTGTGTAACCATTATTTTCACTTTCATGGCGACTTGTCATCGCGGCTCTTTCCTCCATTAGAGGACTTACGAATTTCTCACTAAACGTTACTCACAGTGTACACGGTGCGTCCACCAAACGACTCCCGAAGAAACGTCGTCTTCTCCGGCTTACATGAAATACTTCTGTTTTTAATGCATTGTTAACCTCCCCTTTATCAGCTCCGCTCCAAAATACCACTTTCTGTAGAGTTTTCGACCAAATCCGTGTACCTGAGCGTCAAGGTGGAGGAAATGCACCAGGTAGCTACAACAAGAGGTTGGACTTCCGGTTATGACTTTAAAAATAAAGTTAAGTTGTCACCGTCACTTTAGTTCACGATTATGTATTTTACGTGTTTTGTCGTAATAACACACCGTGATGGCATTTAAATCACGTAGCAATTAGTCGAGAAGTCCACTATCAAAAACAATACTTTCATAACATAATAACACCACCCCAGCCTCCGAAACCCAAAAATCAACAATTTTTACACTTTTATTTTGATGTGGTTTCCGGTGTTGTGCAAAGTTCTGCCTGCCTGCCGAGAACTGCAGACCCCTCGCGGGAGCGCGCACGGCTGAAGCGAAAACTACCATACATTGTAATGATTTCTAAGGCAAAGTACTGTTTAAAAACTATATAATCTTCTTTGAGATTATTCTTATTATCACTGAGATATTAATCTCATGGGTAAATCTGTACCAGGCAGGTTTACATCAAAGCATTATAGTATAATAATGCACACAGTTAAACAGAAGCGATGTAAGAATTATGAAACATGACATGAAATGTGGATAATATGAAACTTTAATGCATATTTTAAATTCTCTGATTGGCTGCGACACCTGTGGTCGGTGGTAACAACATGACTGTGTGAGGAGTCCAGCGCTAGAAGAGAAGTATCTCTGCCTTCTATGCACCCAATAGACATAGTTACATGCTACCTATTTTATTCTGAGGGAGGGGGTTAATTATTTATTTCCACAGTTTTTATTTATTTATCATGATCTTGTTTGCTTTATTATGATAACACAATAACTAACTAACTAATAACATTTACAGGCACAGTGTCATATCTACTGTCCTGGTAGCCAGTTCATCATTAGGTTCTTCAGTCTTGTTGGGCCTTTCTGCTCTTTTACTTACTATTAAATGTGACATTTTTCATATTCCAAGTACACTTCGAGTGCTGCTATCTACTGAATTGCAATTGTTTTAGAGTTGGATGAGGCTATTTATATTTCTGACTGGATAAAGTATCATCATCCCAGCTGGTGAAGGTTTGGAGGTGTATCTGTCTGTTACCAAGGCCAGGGCAGACTCATTAATTTAAAAGAAGGAAACAGAATTTACACACAGTAAGGGCTGTGTGTGTTTCTACTCTCACTACGATCAAGACATCTCCAAGCCTGCAAACTGTGCAGTACAGAACACTGTGTATGATATGGCCTTTCCCTTTGGAAAAATGTTATATCCTGTCAATGTTAATGATAGTGTGAATTTAATGCACCCACCGTGTAACACCCTGTGTTATCATCACATACTTTATTTGATCAGCTTTGAGTTAGAGTGAATTTGACACAAGACATTCATTATTCAGTATTTAAAAACCTCATTTTAGAACACTTTACTATAACTGTCTGAAATGCTGAGCTTAAAAACACACCGATAAAGAACAACAGAGACCGAGAGAGTAATCAATTGTATTGAGGAAATGCTACTTCTACTGAGTGTACTTAAACATCGATGACTGTAAACGTTCATAAACTATAGACTTCAGATCAGTAATCAGTTAATCATTGATGAACCTGATAAACAAGATTATATTGTTTTTAAACACTACTCATAGAAATCTTTACAGTGTCTGGTAGTCTTCGCTCCAGCTGTGCGCGCTCCCGCGAGGGGTATGCTGTTCTCCAGGCAGGCAGAACTCGCCATAACACCTGGAATATTGTTGATAACTCCCCACAATGTCCTCGGGTCGATGAACCTGCGTCAAGCCACCCACAGTGGCCGCTAATTTACCGGATATTGTACGATTTGGCAACCATTGAGCTTTGACAATTTGTAGACATTTGACATTTATGGAAAAAAATATAATACTGAAAGTGTGAGAGGTGTCCCAATACAGCGTGTGTCCATTCATTTTTAGTGAGTGCCATCATCATACCTGAAATTTTATATTTTAATAGGATATTTATTTTGAAAGAAAAATAACCGGAAATAGAGCTTTTATTGTGTTAAGTTTGACAGCGGCCAATTTGCCCGGACGACTCGTTTAACGGCAGCGTAGCTAATCAATACTAATCACGAACGTGTCAGGACTGCGGGTAGGAGAGCAATATGCATCAAACATTACGAAGTTGGAGTGCTCCCTTTAATTTACGCATATAGGACCTCTAGAGATTAGCAAGAAGGTTAGCTAATATGTGCAAGGCGAGCCAGCTAACAAGCTAGCAGCGGTCGCGGTATTTGGGGTTTACTGATGTTAAACAGCCCGCAGCTGGCTGAGTTGGCTAGTCTGAATGGCACAGCTAACAAGCTAACGATGACCAGTGGGTCATCGCCCGAAGTCTTTCTAGAGACAGACCTTAAGAGGAATAAATGAAGAGGTATGGGAAGTAACAGGGATGTCATTTCAGGAACGGGGTCTTCGGGTTATTTGCAACTGGATACCCACAGTAACGTTACAGGATAAGCTTGTTATCTACGTGGAATGACGACAGTTGCACCGTTCAGCTGCCTCAAACGCGGGCGTCGGTGATGCTGTCGACCGCTGGCCAAATGCCCCGGTTGTCCGAATTGGGACAGAGCACCCAAACTACATTATAAATCATGAAAAACTGCGAGTATCAGCAAATCGACCCGCAGGCACTTCCGACTCCGACCCCTCCGCCTCATCATGAGACCGACAGTGACAAGAGAGAGGAGGCGAAAACACCGAAGAGAAAGTGGGAAGTTTTCCCCGGAAAGAATCGCTTCTACTGCGATGGACGGATCCTAATGGCCCGGCAGAGTGGGGTCCTGCCCCTCACTCTGGGCCTGATCCTCGTCACAAGTGGATTATTCTTTATATTTGAGTGAGTTCATGTTTCATATTAGGTCTACGATTCTGTCATGTCACCTGCGAGTTCAGTCGTTGTCCTGGTGACAAAGGTATGGTATATATAAAGGACGATTTCAATACATCTTAGCTTCCACAATATACGGCAATATGAGGCAAACCAGCTCTATAAATTGACGTATCATTGATCTGTCTCCTGTCTGGTGTATTAGATCTACGCCGAACCGTAGAGTAGGTCCTAATGATTCATAAAATGTCCTTATCCATGTTTTACAAGAGCGATTTCTTCACTAATAAGCAATACAACTTTAAAACATCAGATTTCATAATGCAGCCTGGCAAGGTACAAAATTGCACATATCAGAGCTCTATTTGTCCCATCATTTGGCTTTACAATGTGAATATCTGTTCTGGTTGTACTTTAAAATTTTAGGTTAATCTCTGTTAATGTGACATACTATGTACTATAATAAGGAATAGTACCTGAATATGAAAATATCTTTCCTTCACAGTTTATTGAAAAGTGTGTTCTGTCTCCAGGGATTCAGATGGTGATTAAAGCACTGAATGTTAATTAAACTAGATCCCCTGGTGGGTGAGAAGTAGGCTCAGTTATATGAGACAGGGATTTGTTTCGATCGTTCTCCAGCCTTTGATATGGTCAGCGTGTTTTGGTAATTCATCCTCTCTCTTATCTGTGGCTGCCCCATATCACAGCTGTCCCTTCCTGGTCAAACACCTGACCAGCTGCATACCTGTCATTGGAGGAGGCCTCTTTGTATTTGTGGTCATCACCCTGCTCCAGACCAGCTTCACTGACCCCGGCATCCTGCCCAGAGCAACGCCAGATGAGGCTGCAGACATCGAAAAACAAATTGGTAAGGGCCAACTCAGTCATAAGTGGAGTCAGAACGATACGGTTGTCTCAAGTGCTTTTGACGTTAGTATCATAAAATTTTACAGTTTTCAAGTTTTCCCCCAGAGTGGTATTCCTGCCAGTTTATGGCGCTGAATTTAGACCACCATTGGCACTGGAGCTCTCCATGTAGCCTCTATATATTTCCTGAAGGAAATTGGATCCCTAAACTCAAACTGTTTAAGCTCAGCTCATTTCTTTATAAGTTACCCTCTGCTCAGAGGCCTTCAATTATGTCAGACTTCAAGGACATACTGTTTTTTGGCACTGTCATAAGAGCTTTCACGGTTTATTTAGCTTCAGAGCACTGTTCACGGTTGAGATTGAAGGTATTGTTCTGCTAGCATCTGCTATTTTACTCTGAAGCTGAAACATAGGGCCAATTCTAATGGCACAGTCACCAGTGACTCATTCTGTTGCCAGTTCATTTTAATGATGATGAAACCTTTGACACATTAAAGGTCCAAAGTAGAAGACTCATTTGCCATGACTTGGTGTAATGAATGTAATGTTGGCAACCAGTTTTTCTGGAAGAAATGTGTCCTGTTGACTTCTGAAGTTGGGACTGGAAGATTTGTTATCCCTGCCTGTCCTGTTTTCACCACAGTCCTGTTCAAAGCAGCCCATCAGTTATGTTCACTGTCAGCTTTAAGTCTTGCCAACAGTATCTTTCCTTTTCATTTGGGATGCTTCAATATAATGACCTGAGTGTCTAAAGTTGGCTTCATGTGCACCTTGTTAACTCCTACTCACGACCAAAGTTTACACAGTGGTGATGTAAGACGTTCATATTATCCAACTCTACTGCTGTTGTTCCAGCTATATTTGAAACAAAGACTCTGACATAAGTGTTGCATATTTACCAACCGCCCTATCTTTAAGGAAATGCTTTGGACATTTTATTTCTCTGAACAGGTGTGTTAAGCTGAATTTAATTACTGATCCCATTAATAATTCATTTAAAGGGTCACAGCGTGTTTAAATTGTAGAATTTCAATCTGTGACGTAAACTAGAGCTGTGTCCCAATTTCATACAAACTCTAAGCAGGTTTTGAGTACATAGTGTGTTCACACTGGAAAAGTGACTAAATAAAATGTACTCAGATAAGTCAGTATGCTACAAAAAGTGAGTGTGCTGTTGATAGTATAGTGCCACAGGGGATGGTGGTGAAACGCATCCAGGAACACCTCAAACACTCCAAAGTAGCCGTGTAATTGACATGTGTCGGTGCAATTCTTCCATTTCCTGTTGGTACAAAATGGTTAAAAGTACATTGATTTCCTCTATATTGAGTGGAAAAAACAATAAGCTATGGAAATGACTAGATAGTACATACTGTATACAAGTAGCATGTAGTAAGGAAGTGTGACACAGTATAAACTGTTTTTACAGCAGACATGTTGGCTTAACAAGTAGATTCAGTTCAGGTAAGTCAGTTTCAGGGTGCTGGTGCGGCGCATACTGGCTCACTGGCACACTTGATGGAGCTCTGCCATCGTTAATGTTATTAGATACACCTGTGCTTTAACTGCTGTGACAAGTCAAAATGTTTGCTATGAAAAGGTTTTCTGGTTAGAAAGCCCACAAGCCTCTGAGGACTTTGGTTGGAATATTGTTTTGTGTTTTGTCAGATTGTTCTTATGGCTCCATGGCCGGTCTAATAATGTGCAAATTCATCAGAGTTTTGTAAATCCAAAAAAGTCCGTAGCTTTTACGTCAGTACTGTTTAACTGTCATCATACAGGCTGTGAAATTCATAATGTGCAAGAAACAAATATGTCTGAGCCTTCTGAAAAACTTGGTAATAAAATAATTTCAATCTGCTGGTCAGAAAGCAGCTAAATGAAGCCAAGTCTCAGGTGTTTTCACTTACTCTGGCTGTTAAGGGCTCAGGTTGACATTGGGCAGAACCATGTTGGGAATTACGTGAGGTCACCAAACTTGCTGCACCAATAAGAGTGACAAAAAGTGTAAGCTGTTGTTTCATAATGGTGTGATCAGTCCGGATTTCACTAGGCAAAATTTACTTGCGTGCTGTGGCAGAAAGCAAGTGGGACATTAATGTCATGTTGAGCATTAACTGCAGGAGCTAGCGTGGCTAGCAGGCTAACAACAGCCTTCCACAAGTTGAAAATTGTACAGCTTTTGATTGCCAATAGTCTGTTAATGTCTTTGCACTTACTGTAGCTAAGCAGCATCCTTCTTCTTGGAGCATTTTATTATGTCACCATGTCGTTATATAACCAAGGATCAATATTTCCAGAATGAAAGGTCAAACCACCCCCTCTCTCAAACTGGCTGGACATGGGAGTTGCGATTTCACGTATCAAAGTTCAGTCAGATTGAACTCTGCGAGAAGCTAATTAAAGTGGGTCAGTTCACAACTGGAAGCGAAAGTGTCACACCCTGTTCCTCGTAGAACTGAATGTGGAGTGACACCTAATGTCGACACTTGAATGGGTGCAACAAAGCTGACTCTGTACATGCTCACACAGTCCTGAGAAGAGGTCTGGTTGGGCAAAATAAGGAGAAACACCTGTGTGTGAAGCATGGGTTGGAGGGGCTGCCTGTATAGTAGTTTATAGTATATGTTAAGTGTTTATGGTGCTAATAATAAGAGGCCAGACCTTTGTCACTTAAGATCAATTAATCAGTGAATCTAATTAATTTTGTCCTGTTGTTTCTCTGTGCTGTCCTCTCCTCTGTAGACAACACTGGAAACACCAGCTATCGACCTCCACCGCGCACCAAGGAAGTCCTCATCAACCAGCAGGTGGTGAAGCTCAAGTACTGCTTCACCTGCAAGATGTTCCGGCCTCCGCGCACCTCCCACTGCAGCCTGTGTGACAACTGTGTGGGTGAGCTGTGAACACATACTGACAGGCTGACATTTACCGGTGATAAATAATGAATGGAGGCCTCATGGGGCCGCAGTGATGATTCCAGTACTCTAGTTCAGGCTGGACGGACTTGAATGACATATCAACGTATTTCCCAAACTCTTGAAATATTCCTAAAATGAAATTTAAATTAAAACATGTCAGTGGTTCCACTCTTGAGTTCATTGTGCATTTTCCTTCGGTGCGTTTCCTCTTTCAGAGCGATTCGACCATCACTGCCCTTGGGTGGGGAACTGTGTGGGGAAACGCAACTACCGTTTCTTCTACACCTTCATCGTGTCGCTCTCCTTCCTGACGGCGTTCATCTTCGGCTGTGTGACCACACATCTAGCACTGAGTGAGTGTTTTTTGCTCTGGTTTACAGGTGTTTCATGGTTGAACAACAGTCAGGGTGTTGCTGATAATAACACACCTGGCAGTGAGTGTTAGTGTTTGTTTTGTCTGGCCTGGACTGCCAGACGGGTGGGGTTTACCACATCAGAGCAGTGTTAAGTGTCTGATAAGAAAAATATACACAATGTTTTCCTTTTTCTTGTGAGTGTAATAAGTGTCTGGCATTCTTTACTTGGTCCCATTTGGCCACTCGCCAGCGTTAAATTTTATTTCACCAATACCATGCTCACGAAAGGGTTAGAATAAAATGAACATATTTGAGCTTGACTCTGGTATTACTGCTCCCATGTCAAAAAACATTAACTGCAACTGTTGGTTTGGGAATCCCAACACAACCACACACTTTTTCTCTTTAATAGACTTAGAAACACACTGTGAGCCTTGCGTCAGGGTTATTTCTTCCTCTCTTTCAGGGGCTCAAGGTGGAAAAGGTCTGGTGTTCGCTCTGCAAGAGAGTCCAGGCAGATATCCTTTTATCACAAATGTGTTAAAGACTTCTTGAGCAAGTGAGCACTGTCAGTGAGTATGTTTTATTTAATATGCATCAATATACAATATACTGGTGCTCTCCTTGACCCAACCTTTCACTGCAGTGGAGCTGGTGATATGTTTCTTCTCAGTCTGGTCCATCTTGGGCCTCTCAGGCTTCCATACATACCTTGTTGCTTCCAACCTGACCACTAATGAAGACGTGAGTACTGCCTTTTAGTTGAATTTGTTACATTATAATTACAGAGTAGCTGTGAGAGTGTTTTTTTTTGGTGTCTTGTGATGCGACATTAAGACAAGAACAATTTGGAATTTTTGTAAAATAAAAGTAATATATACATCAATATTACGCTGAATAGAATTTCAAGAAATGCGCATGAAAAACGTGTCAGATAATAATAATGGATGATCGCAGAGGAAAGCAGCTCATCGCAAGTATTCACTGTTCCTCATTTTGGAACATTTTGTAGAGTTAATGAATACTTCCAAATCAAATCAAGGACTACCTTGCAGAAACTCTCAACCCCAAATTGAATTAAATATATGTTGAATAAAAACTACAAAATGTTGCACAATTAATCCGTCTGGTATCGGGTCTGTTCCAGATTAAAGGCTCCTGGTCGGGGAAGAGTGGAGAAGACGTCACCAACCCATACAGTCATAGAAACATCTTTATCAACTGCTGTTCTGTGCTCTGCGGTCCCATGCCACCCAGGTTAGTCTTACATCTCACAGACTGCATGAATTAATAAAGGAATCCATGCATGATTAAGACCTACAGACAAAGGTCCCTCTCATCCATATACAGGCTCCATTTGGTTATATTGAGGTCTCAGATGTTTTTGTTTTCCTTCACAAAAATAGACAATATTCAAAACAACTATATTTAAGTTTAGATGCTTTATTATCAGTTTATCTGTCAACTCATTTTTATCTGTCGTTACTGTGATGCGACCATTTACAGTCTTGTATTGACTGTTGGCATCGCCAACCAGCACCATATTCATTGCAACAATGCATCTGTAAATTATAAGTTATAACTCAAAGCCAGGTTCTCAATCAGAGACACATTTGATTAATCAGCCGGACAGCCAGACAGTGTTTGGCATTTGGCAGGTTAATGAATGAATGAATCATGAATTGATTATTAAAATTGTTGTCGCAAATTTTTTTTGTCAGGGTTAGCTCCAATTCTTGACCCACTCATGTAAATGATCTGAAATCGACAGTATATACTAAATTTATCTTGCTCCTCAACCCCAATATCTTGTCTTATTTTGAAAGGTGCAAGTTTCTGGGTTGCGTGTGCTTGCTTAAGGGGCGTGCAAGAAAAAATTGTAGGTCTGCGGTTTCCGTATGCGAAATGGAGACTCATTACATGTACATTTTGTTGTTCAAAATGCCTTTTTAACCACCTTTGGAGTCTATCTGCATGGTGTTCAGTGTGAATCCATCACTAAGGGTACATTAGATGTCGAGACTAAAAGAGGAGCTCACACCTAATGACTTGGATCTTCCTCCCTCCCGTCTCTTTCAGCTTGATCGACAGACGAGGTTTCCTGCCCGCCGATGAATCTTCCCAAACAGCTGGCGCGGACATCGAGCTGCCCACTCTGGCCACTAAAAGCGAGATAAATGTGGTAGGAGGATCTTCCCAGCTGGCTTTTGGCTTGCAGGAATCCCCCTCTCCTGTGCCTGCACCCCCCAACTCCCACCAAAACTCTTCCTCTGCCTGACAGAAGCCTTGTTGCCTGCTGTAGCCCCAAGCCAGCGTCTCTGTGTTGCCTGTGGTTGACTGTTGTGTATGGGTTAATTCCTACATGTACTGTATTTAAACTACAGTCAGAGGTTCACATATCAGTATTTATTATGTTTATTATTAAGTATTTAAAGTAGTGTTGACAACTTAGTGTAGACTGGCACAATATTGGTTTTAATCTAATTAAAAAGCAGGTTAAAGGAATAATATTTGCTTTCTTTTCAGAGAGTGAGATGAAAAGATCAATATCAATCCCACGTCTGTGTGTTAAAGGTAATCTATTAACTTTTGCTGAACATCAGCCACCGGAACCAGAAGTAGTAATTATGCCCTAATGGTAAATGCTAAAACAGTGTAGCAGTAGCACAAGTAGAGACAAGTCAAAAAGTCAGCAAACTGACTCAGGAATGTCAGTTACGCGGCAATATCTATTTAGGTTTGCTAACGTTAGCTGGCACAAGCTGCTGGACCTTACCAGGTTGTAGCAGCAAAACTCGTGAGTGTGTTGAATTGAGCTGGCTTATGATTTCAACGCGTGTGAGTAGAAGTGAGAGGAAGATTGTATCATTTCTTCCTTCAAAAGTTACATTCTCGTTTCAAGTGCACAGTTGGGGGTCAGGACGTGTTTAGCCTAGCTTAGCATAAGAACAGGAAAACGGCCAGCATGGCTCTCATACAGTAGCAACACCTCTAAAGCTCACAAACAAACAGGTTTTATCTTTTAAATCTCAACAAACCAGATACATCATGTGAGTAAGACAAATTTAGAAGTGCTGGAAGTGTATTTTCATTTTGGACAGAGCCATGCTAGCTGTGTCCCCCTGTTTCAAGTCTGCGTGCTAACTGCAACCACTGGCAATAGCTTCATATTTAGTGTTCAGACATGAGAGCGGTATCAATACTTTCATCTCATTCTGAGGGGAAAAAAAGCAAACAAGCCTATTTTAGTTCAACTATCCTTTTAGATAATGATTTAGTAATGTTTGGTTGGCTGTTAGTCTGATGAGTTTAGACACCTGCTCTGGGCAGTTCATGCTCATCTGAACAGCTCAGCCATGTTTACCTCATGGAAATGAACAAATCACATTTACTGACATTATTCTTTTTAAAATAAGCAAGAGGGATACTCTTCACTTTGTATTTTTTTTAATCTATTTTTTCACATTTTTTATCACAATCTACGCCTCAGTATTTTGTTCCTGTGCAGTATGTTGACTCAGGGTGTTTTTAAAAAGGGAGGAAGAGAGTTGTAAGCGAAGACTCAGATGCTGTTTCCAGCTCCTCGTCCTCCTCACAGAGCGGCTCTCTTGTTCTCTCTGACAGCGAGGGATATAAAAGGATGTCTGGAGAGTTGTACAGACACTATTGTTTACAAGACGTAACTGCGGTTCAGATAGAGTTGCAGTCTGAGCCACAGTACTCTCATATCAAGTAGTAGAGTAGCTGCTGTTTGGCATTGTGGAAGACTTAAAAGACCAAAATAACTAAAGACAGCTATAAAATCTTTTTTGTTTGTGTGTACAGAAGACACTGAAAGCCAGTTGAAGCTGTAGTGTTTCTAGTCTGAAATGTATTTTGTTGTTGTATTTGGGTTCGGTGAGTGTAAAAATGGTCTTTTGTATTCAGTCGATACACTGGGGAAGCTGTGAGGAAAGAGTTTTTATTCTGTGTTGGTTCACTTTCTCCTGTCTCATGTTAACAGTCATATTTGTCTGCATGTAAAAAGTGCCAAATTATTTGTGACCCATCAAGCCAATCAGCATCACTTCCCACTCGTTTCCCTTCATGCCTTTTATTCCATATTGTTTTGTTTGATTTGTCCACCGTGTTTTTATACACATGTCTATTTTGTCAGTGTCTGAACTGTAAAAATTTAATAAAACATGCATTTTTGTCCACACAATTCATCATCTGTGTGTGCTAATTTTTCATTGTTTTGTTTGTCCACCTTCCCACTTGACATATTGGAGTGTAATTGTGTTTTCCAAGGGAAGAAAAGCTTAACAAACTGTCATAGTACCAGTACACTCCCAGTGTGTCTATTCATCCAGTCCTAACTTGTTGTTCTGTATGGTCTGTCTCTGTGCCCGTGTCCTGCCACCAACACTAGGAGGAGAAATGTCTGGACTTTGCTGTGTCCTGCACTGGCTGATGAGCCGTTGTTAGTGCAGGAAAAGCGATGCTTGAGCTTGGTAAGCCTGTTTAGAGAAAGGGAAAGCGAGTGCAGAGTCTCTGTGCCCACCACTGTGTCTGCATATCCTCTTGGCTGGCTGCTGTATTGCTGCATGGCTTTATTCATACGCTGCCATGTTGAATACATTGAAGTGTGCATAATTTAACACAATACAGCGTGTACTGTCTGTAAAATGAGTTCACAGTGTACAGATGTGTAGCTATGGCTCAAACTATTTATCTTTTAATTATTTTTTAAGTTTTCATGCCACAGATTTGCCCGAATTTGGTTTCACTCCAAGAAGTTGTTCTTGTCAAGGTAGAAACATTTTGAAACAGCATGTAGTATTACACTGTTGTTTTTTCTAGTTGGATATGGAAATGATAACATATTAACTGTAGGAGGAAGTTCATTCAGAGGTGGATGAGTCAGTATAGCCATGGAATCACTGATTAAGACAATGAACTGGGAATAAACCAGTACTTAATGATACCCCAATTGATATTATTTTTGAAGTTTAGGGAGAGCAGCTCTATACAGGGAAACACAAATTAAAAGTGTTGCTGAAATGTGTCCTTACCTCTGGGGACATGCAGACAGTCAGGCTGGACTGACCGGGCATTAAACCAGCTTTTTCTAAACTGAGGTGTTTCAAAGCTTTTTACACAATAAATAGTGATCAGGCAGTTTTGATTAACAGTTAGTTTTAAATTTGAATAAAAAATGACTCCCAAGGCTTTATGCTGTTTTAAGTTCATCCATTATTTACACTCTGAGTGTACTTTAGCTTCAAGGGTGAGAACATTTTAAACTTTATACAGGCGAAAAGCAGAGTTTATAGCTTATCAATATCTTTATGTTAACAGTGGAAAAAATGACTGCTATGTATTGTGAAGGAGGGTGTTCATAGTGACAAACCCACAGAGAATTATCACCAACTCTGCAGTTCCCTTCTACAGCACGTTTTAGCTTCTTTCAGCTCATTGTTTTGGTTTTATGGCCCAGAACTGGTTCACTCTCAGCATCAACTCTGCTTCCTGCTGCAGCAGGAAGCTTTTCCAGTGAAAAAACCCCACTGTACGCTATCTGCCCAGCACCAAACAGCAGTAAGACAAAGTTAGTGACTAGCTGGTGACTGCGGTGGAGCATTTAGCTGCTAAAGATTTAAACAAAGCTAAAAGTTGTCGCACTACGTCCAAGTGGCCAGAGAATGAATTAATGCAGGTTTAAGACCTCACACCAACAGTAATATTATTGGCAGCGTGGTTTTTGGATGTCTTTGTGACTAAAGGCTGAACTACACATGAACCAGTGGCTTAAACTTACAGTAGTGACCTTTTGGACTGAGATCAGTGCTGCAGGCCCAGTTTTCCCAAACCAAAGAGGGAGGATATTTGCCTTTGGACACTTTGCACTGTTGAAAGATAAAAGCTGTGAGTTCAACAAGCGCACCACATTCATACACCTGATTCACTGTGTAGATCAGTGGTCCCTGAGCTTCTACAAACTGAGGCACAGTTTACAGTCCCTTCACTCACTAAAAATGTTCATAATTAGTATAAAGCAGGCTTTTAGTTAAAGGGGTACATTTTTACATGTAAATGAACTCATTTCGGGGAGAACTACTCAGCCTGAAAAAACGGTTGTATAAAGTCTTCTGTGGCTTTGGTGGAGCTTTGTCAAGTCGGAGAAAATAACCCTGATGATGTCATCATTTCCTCTAGCGCCATCATGATCTCTGATGATGATGAGGTCTTTAGTGAAACATCTATTGGATGGATTTCCATGACATGTAATACAGATATCCACGGTGCACAATGGTTGAATTCTAATGAATTTGATGATCCCCTGCAAAACCAACAACACTCCCATCAGCCTTACCTTTGGGTTTAGTGCTAATTAGCAAATGTTAGCATGCTAACACACCAGTAGTCTCCTATTCATTAAGGAGGCACTGTGAAATAACATTATAAGTTACTTGGATCTAACTCCAGCGTTATAAATCTGTATCACAAAGTAAATGAAAGAATGCAAACACAGTTGCAGTGGGGAATGTAAAGCACGATACGGCCTAATCATGTACATCGCATGCACAAGTGTTGTGGAGGTGATATCAGTGAGTGAAATCTGACACTCAACTATAAATCAAAACCTACACCGCAGGTACCTACGGCAGGACTCCTGTTAAGTCCTTGTGTCGACTATAAATCCAACTTGACTCCTGTCTTGTTAACAGAAAGCTTTCGTTACAAACTGAGGGCACAGAGTTTGAAAGGCAGGTAACATACACAGTTGTGTTGCATTATGGGAAGAGTAGGATCCAGGTTTTTTTTTTGGAGCTCATACTGGAGACTAAAAGTCAGGATATCTCGGCATCTGCTGCTTCAACTTTGACCATTCATTTTTGTCTCTTGCAAGAACCCAAACTTGTGTAATACTAAATAGCTGAAGTAACCCTTTACACAGTTTTGATTCCCCAGGCCTGATGTGCATCTGCATGCAGATCTTTGGCATGAAACATTTGCGGTTTCTTGCTTTGGCTCACTCATGTGGCCTGCTTGCACTCCCAGCTTGCCTTTGATTTATCTCACACAGCTGTGCTGCATCCACTGAAGTGATTTAACACCCTGCTGTTCGCCCTGTTAACTTCACTGGCTCGTCTCATCAGTTCTTGTCTTTTTTTTCTTTCCCTCCTCTTTCTCGTGCCTCCCCAGTGCACACAGGGAACTAAAGGTCTGCTGGAGTCGGCCACTCGCTCTCCCCTCCTGTCCACCTCGTGTCCTCAGGGGAAACCTCAGACAGCTCATACCTGCCCAGACAACAGCCCCGCGATGAACTCTGACCCCTCACCGGAGCTCTCCACGAGCTGCGGGGCCCGCCACATTGCTAGCTCCCAAGGCGATACGTCTCCACCACGTCACACCAAGACTCGGTCAAAGAAAAGTAAACGAGTGGCTTTGCATATTGCCAACCCCGCCTTCGACGTCCCTGTTTCCCCTACCTCTCCGGACGCTGGCCCCAGCTCCAAAGCCAGGGGCCACAAAGGTGCCAGCTTTGCCCCTTTGCACTGACTGACTTGAATGACGGCTTTCTCAAGTGAAAACACACATTGTTTGAAGCTTGCATGCTGTAACACAGTCAGATACAAGTGGTATGAATTCAAATTTTTCTTTATTGTTCGTTGGCTCTCTGAAAGTCTAGTCATTGTGTATGAGGATGACAATCACAAAGATGGAATTGCGTAGTCAATTTTCAGTGGAAATAGGAACACTAGAGCAGATTGGATGAAGATTATTCTGGCTTCAGATGATGCAACTTAGCCTTTGGTGTAGAATGAAAGCACATGAAAAGATGAATCTTGCAAGGCGGGGTAACTGGTGTGCCGATAGAGCCATACGTCTTTCTGATGATTCTCATGTAAGACATGAATTTTACCAGCATGTCCATCAGATATTGTGAAATAGTGGCTTTGATGTATCAACTGGACAAACTGGGAGCTGGAAAAGCTTCGTATGGACGGTTAAAGCTCAGAATGTGTGTGCATCTGTAAGGAGAAAAGTTGCTCTTAAAGGAAAAGTCTATCCCAAATATAGAATTCACACGTCATTTCTATAACATGGTGCGGCTCAGTTTATGGTGTGAATCTGAGCCAGTTTCTCCTTGAGCTGAACAGCAGAGAGACAGTTTGTACTGATGATGTCATCTTGAGACATATAGGCAGTGAATAATGGAACAAGTCACGAGACGCTGATGGCAGCCATGGAGTGTTTTCGAGGTGGGGACATTTTGCTGTTCATATCTGAAAGCTCTGAGTTCAAATCAAACTTGGTTACACAGATGGGTGACAAATTAAAGGAAAAACCAACATGAATAGTTCTCGTAAGAACACCATTGATGTTCATTGTCATAGATTCTCTGTGGAACTCTACTGGAGGGATGAACATCTTTCTTCCAAAAGATATTCCCTCATTTGGTGTTTTGATGATGGTGGTGGAGACAAGGCTGAATGACCAACTGCGCCTCACACTTTCAGGGACCCCTCGTTAACTGTATGGCAACTTGCATATTTATTGGTAATATGACATGATTTGGGCCTTAAAGGCGTCAGTATGCTTCAAACAAAGTGCTTGTCGGTTTGTCGAACATCGTCTGAAACCCACTCCCCCCGCACCTTACGGATGTAGGAATTGGGTTGGGGTTGAATCCAACAATTTCAGTGACTTTCCGAAAACCGTCAATCTGACAAGCATGCCCACTTGACACAATGACTGCGCCCTTATCCCTTTTTAAACAATTAATTGTGTCTCGCCCCTCTCTATAACAGCAGGGGTTTTATGAGTGTGACTGTTTAGAACAGCTACAAACACTTTTGCCCTTTTAGCGGGTTAATCTGGCCATGGGTGGAGAGCACCGTCTAACACATCGTTCCAAAATCTACAATAGGTGTTCAGTTGGGTTGAGGCCATAGCATAAGATTCACATCATTTTCAAGCCTCTGCATTTGTTATGTTTCTCCACACGTTTTCAGGTTTTCATTTGTCACCCATCTGTAATATCTCAAACAAAGGTATATGGGTCCATTGAGTTCAGTAGGTAGTCCAGCGCCAATTGTAACGGCTCAGCAGAGAAACGCGTTTGAAACCAGATACACAACTCAGAGAAGACAAGTAAAGGTTCACGTTTACTTATCGTCCAAAAACAGGCAAAGGTCAAACCAGGCAGGCAAACGACTGGAAAGCTTAGATGGAAGCACAATAGACAATCTGGCAAATAGTGAATGGGAGTGGGCCAGTATATATACTGCAGGGCTAATGGGGAAAGTGGGAGCAGGTGTGCAGGTAGGCAGGGGGCTGTCAGGTGAAGGGGGATGGCGGGAAAAAACATTACTACAGGGCAAGAGGGAGTGGCCGGATCAGAAATGACAGGAGAGTTAGTTTATGGCAGGGAAGACAAAGCAGACATGAGAACGTGCGATTCATCGGCTGGCGTTGTGACATCAATGGACCAACCCCCAAAAATGGTCCCGTGATGTCACTGTCACAGCTTTCTTTGTTTAGAGGTGTTGACTTTACTATCCAAAATGTTGAAATTGCACACGTGAATTCTGCTTTTGTGTGAAATTTCCATTTAACTTTGCACAAACAGCACAGTGACTTAAGTGTGTATCAGTTGTATCGGTGTGTGCTGTTGTTCAGATTTCTATGCTGTATAAATGGCAGCGAATGCAACTGCATGATAACGACTAAAGACGTATTTTACAGTATTTTTGTTTATTCACATCAATTCAAACATCACGTTAAACACCTGAGAGGTCCTATACCACTTTTTTTTGTAAGATTTGGATTCCGACTATAGCTGTGTCCCTGAGCTGAAGCAGTATTGTTCATTGCCTGTGCTGCACCACCTCCTGCTTGTGTTATCATTAATATCACACAATGATTTAAAGCTCCCTTTCAAATGTCCACTTCCTGCTCACACTTTGCATCAGCAAAAGCAATACCTGTTCTCTCCTCCTTCAAATTGTTTTACATGATGTGCTTTGACAAATCTTATAAGATCTATGTGAACGGCGGGTGTGTTGGTTTGTTCTCAGGTGGAAAGCTGTAAGGGTTAGGTATTCAATATGCAAGCTCTATGTGACATATATCATGTCATTATCCACATTGTAACCTGATGGCAATAGCTGCACAAAAATGCAATGATCCCAACAATGATCTCCATGCACTAAAACGTAGGCACACGTGCACACACACACACACACACACACACACACACACACACACACTGTTCGTCTGTAGTTCACTTTAACAGTGTTAACACTGAGTAGAGCAGCATCACTTCATGTGCAGTGTTCGCTGTGTCAAAAGTCATCCCAACACCTTCTGGATGTCGGTGAGAGTGAATGCAAGCAATGCATTTCTGAGGAGAAAAACGTTGTATTGTATTTGTACGAAGTGTAAGGTTATTTAAGCCGATGCTCCTGTCAAAATAAAGGAGGAGGAAAATAAAGTTCAATGAAATAAAGAGGCTCAACTTGTTTTTATGCCGCTGAAGTGCTGCAAATGACCACTAGATGGCAGTGATGGCCTGTAAACATGAAGCTGCAGTCAGGTAACCCATTCACAGTCAACCACTCTACTGAATACTCTACATTTGCAGGCATTTTAGCACTTTTTTTCTCTTCTCGCTCAGCCTCAGAATTCTTCTGTAATTCCTTTGCTTCTCTTCCTCTCCTCGTTTGCAATTACTTTATGTTATACTATAATTCAACATAATCTCTTTCCCTGGATTGTGTACTTGAAAGTGAAAACAATGAGCTTTTAACATCTTGTGACTTTCTTGTTAAGTGGTTTGTTTTGTCACCCATATATGAAACAATGGCTGAAAGCAAAACTGTACTTGGGGAGCAGACAGGTGTTTTAAAACAGAGTGCAGTGGAAGTCTTGAGGCTAGAGAGGTGGACATGTGACCGCTTGGTGTCTGGTCTGAATTCCACAGCTGACTGTGAAACTGGATGGAGGAAGTGAATGAATTGCTTTCTCCCCTTCGTCAGCAGCTTTCATTGATTGACATCGCCAGACTGTAGTTGTGTGGGGCGGTTTCTATTGTTGAAGCCCCTGAAAAAGGAGTTTGAAATCGTAGGTATTTTTCTATGACATTGAACAGTCATGAGTAAATAAGCAGTAATTCTTACAGGTGTATCTATAAAGTTTAATACTCAAACAGCTAATCTTCATCAGAACTGTGCGGGTGTGCTTTGATCAGATTTGAGTGACTATGGCGTCTCCTCGGCGATAATAGCAATAAAAAAAATCTAAGCAATAAATATTTATAAACAGTAAACTACACACATGGATTAAAATGAATAATAAAATAATAAATAATATAACAAACTGCCATGTTAGGATTGTCATCAGATTCTGAGTCTGATTCTGATGTTGCTAAATCCTGATTGGTCCATGGAAATTCACGACATCACCTTTGTCTAAGAGAGTTCTGCCTACTTCAAACCAGACAAAAACACAAATCCAGAGGGGTGTACTATGAAACGAGATTAATGGGTTAGCGAGATATGTTGAGCCTAAAGCCCGAGTTTTCAATATCATGAAGGTGGCTCTCTATTAACCTGGCTAGATCACCATGGTAACTTATGCTGAACACATAACCTACTCCGGAGGAGCTACGTTCAGAGTTTCGGATTTAAATCGGCCATTAAGGAGCCCCTAAAGTCCCGAAAGGTGATATTTTCTATCTTGTGCGCACAAGATAATTTACTATAAATTCATATGTGTTTCTAACGACTTCAGATGCACACAGCCACCATATAATGGAGAGAATTCAGCTGATCAAGTTTTATTTTCACCTCGAAATGTCACACAATGAAATTCTTGCTGCTCTTGCACATAGACATCAGATTGTACGGAGCCCCTAAAGTTATCAGGCCATCTTGTACGCACAAGTTAATTATTATTATGATAATTATCTTATGGGACTTTAGGGGCTCCGTAGGCTATAAAAAGCACCTCCTCTCTTTTTTCCCTGTTTGCTTCAGGTAATATTAACACTTTAAATTTTACACACACACTAAAAGAATGATGAAGGCACAGTANACTGATTAGAAAATTGATTAGTCTATTGGTATGTATCACAGATAATATTCAATCAATAAAATTAATTTCACTTTGATTTGGCCATAAACTAAAGTGATTTCCACATCTCCTTCATTATGGGACAGTGTCAGACCTATATGCAGCTCTGTTGTCTCGTTAGAAATAAATGGGAGGCATTGAGAGTGCACTGAGTGGTAAAATAAATATATTAATTTACGTTAACTCGCCTTATTTGCAGCAACAGTGTTGCTTTTAGTCGTAATTTTTTTTTCATTTCCTTTTGACTGAAGTAGGCAACGCACGATCGCACCATTTTGTGCGGAAGAGTCAAATGACGCACCAAATGCCCCCTTTTATGGGAACGCGCACAGAGCCTGAAGAAGAAAGCCTGGGTTAACAGAGAAAGATGATAACCACCATCGTGATACCTGTCATCTCTGATTGAGGTTTTAGGCTTTGCTGAGCCACCTAACGCAAAGAAAGCCTGGCTCTGTCCAACTTGCTTTGTAGCACACCCCTCAGACGTCTGTCCTGTGAAATAAACAAACCTGTTCTACCTTTAACACAAAACAGACCATCACTCAAAAGTTGATTGAGAAAAATGGTTGTCAGGGGCTTTGATGTGTTTAATAGACTGCCGAAAAAAAAAGACTGGAAATCAATAGAAAGAGCATGCAGTCTCACTAAAATCAACTAGTGAATTCCACAGTTGACAAGATTTCCTCTGTTTGGTGACACTGCATTGCTTTTACTTCGACTCAACGAACTGATATTTGATTCCACTTTCTGAGTCAGGGTCTGCATTATATAAAGCTGCTTGTTACCTTGGTACGAATCATGAACATCTTCACAAACATCCATTCTTCTGCCTATTTTTCAAACAACATGTTAGTTTGAATTCAATCGAACCGAATTTTTGGAAAAAGTGGCAGCATACGCAGCAAAGTAAGTTCATGAATGCTTTTGGCACTTGTATAGCATGTATAGCCTTCTAGCAGTAACAATACTGTCCCAGATTGCAGGACCTATTTACTTTCCGACATTTCTAATGTAGTGTGTTATGTGAACATACTATACATGTCAAGGTAAACTTAAACTTTGGAATCTATGGCACACACCTTGTCATTACTCACGGTATGATGTATGAGTTTACGTCACTCACTGTATGATAACATGTTGACTTTTAAGAGCACGCCATACTCATGTATGTCAATGCCCACACTTCTCCTTTGCATATTAACTCCGTAGTAAGAATGAAGAACGGCAACTTATCTTGCTGTCCTGCAGGTTGCCTGACAGGCTTGCTGTTGGAAAAAAAAAAGTGGTGTGTCTGGGCTGTGTCTGCGACTCACAACATAAGCACAAAATGTTTCAGCTTCAGTAGTAAGCACACTTTGTCCCCATTGTAGTCATCACAATGGTTAAGAGGTGTTGCCATCATCAATGTAATGTTACTGCTTTGGTTGGCTGGTTGCTTTTAAGCCACATTGTTGCCCACAGAATCAACTGTGGAGAACCAAAATATTGTATTTGTTTGTTAAAATGGCAGTTTACTTCTTGCTTTCTTTCTTTTTTTCTTACTTATTACCCTCTTTCTTAAATGCCCTAAATTTCCCTCTTTTATATGATAAAGGTTTTATGACTAATGCTCTCGATTTTGTTGTGCAAACCACCACCAGAAGCTCTTCCGTCAACCACATCCGTCTTTCTTGAGTTGTCTCTTGCATGTGCTCAGGAGCTTTAAAGCTGCACTCATCAATATTTTTATACAAACACTGGATCGATGTCTCTGTGTTATGTGAAAGGTGTCACTTGTAATGACGAACTCACAGAGAATTATCACCCAGTTCTGCAGTTCCCCTCAGCTCTATGGAGTTGTTTTAGTGTTTTTTTAGCTCATTGATTTGGATTTCTTGCCCACAAACTCTGCATCTTCCAGCAGCAGCAGGAAGATTATTTCTGATAAATCAACTGTACGCTCCCTGCCCAGCACCAACCTCCCATTATCAACAACATCAGGCAGCTTAAGAGCTTAAAGCTGTATTAATCCAGTTTTATATTAACAATAGATCAAATGACGAATGAAAAGGGGTTGGTCGTAGGAACGAACACACAAAGAATTATCATCCAGATCTGCTGTTCCCCTCACCTCTACTGAGCTTTTCCAGCTGCAGCAGACTTCTGCTTTGCTACCTGCCCAGCACCAAATGACAGAACAACACAGTTAGCGACTAGCTGGTGACGAAAGTGGAACATTTATGTTTTCACAGTAGTTGGTGGAGACCAAAACAGAGTTAAAAGGAGCATGAATGTTGGACATACATTCCAAACACGACTTCAAATGAATGTTGCATGTTTGCCAGATATTCAAAAAGGCAACTGTATGTTAGTATTTTAACAATAACAACTTTATGAGGTGATAGTACGTGAGATGTTGTGTTTATAGCTTGTTCTGCTGTCAAGTGGCCAAAAAAAAAATTAACTAATTTAATATCTGATAGGGTGACCAGACGTCCCCGTTTTCTGGGGAAAACTCGGCCAGCCAGAAGCTAGTCCACGACATCACCATAACGTCATTTCAAGGCAGGTAGAGTGGAGAGGAAGGAGAGTGAAGGAGGTAGAGGAGGAAAGGTAAAGGTATGATGATTACAGAGCCGCTAATTTATTCCAAACTATCTCATAAACGAGATAAAATACAAAAAATGAGGCAAGCAATGGGTATCTATTAACCAAAGTATTTTATCTAGTAGTGTACTATTTATTATTAAAGATTGGAGAGGAAGGAGAAGAGACTGAGAAGGAAAAATTAAGGGAGTAAAAAGAGTGAAGCAAGGAGAGTGTATAAGAGTGAGGTGGAAAGGTAAAGAGAGGGAAAGGAAGAAAGAGAAGGAAGACGAGTGAAGAAAAGAAGAGATGGAGGAGGTACACTGGCTCTTTCTGAGAAACCAAAATGCCATTTTAGTAACATGGTGAGAGAATTTCCATTTATATAAATACACTGTATTGAACCATTTTAGTTTAATCATTTTCTTTATTGAGTTTTCCATAGTTTACCACAGCTTCACTCACCATGGTACTGACATGGTTTATAAAGTCAGTTTGTTAGTAACCAATTTTATTGGTGCCATGCCATTGTTCCAACATCCCATTAGTCCGAAGGAGAGTGTTGATTTTTCAGACTACTGGGCCGTCGAACAGTTACCATGGTCAAAATACATGAAACCAGAATTGTCCCCCGTTTTTATTTCATAGGTAATAACATTGGATATTTTAATGATATATTGACCGCCGAAGTGGAAATGTCCCCGGTTTTCATTTCAGAAATCTGGTCACCTTAATATCTGACCAAAGCACTACAGTGGAAAATTAGCCATTTGGCTAACACTGGCACATATACAGTAACGTTGATCAATGGACTGTGTCCCTGTAAATAAATAGATAAATGACCTCTGACCTCTAAAGGACCTCTAATTATTAAGTCATTAATGTCAAATGCAACATGTGACACTAAAGTGAACATGTTTTACTGTAAACCATACTAGTTTGTTATCATCCTCATGTTGGTCAATTGCTTATAATCCCTCATTATTAAACAAACACACAATTCGGGCCTACGTGATGTATCCCTATGTTTACAGCTTAAAACACTGACGTCATATGATGTGATGTATTATGACTTTTGTTTGTCTAAACAGCCTATGTCTTAAAGAAGTGAGATTCTCATGCTGTAAAGAAGCCAAGAGTCTAGAAACATTTTTTTCCAGCTGTCTAACCGGTAGTTTACCTGTCTGTCTTACATGTGTGCAGCTTACGAGGGAAACGGGGCTCCCCTCTCACCATACGCTCTTAGAAATGTCAAGACAAATTAGGTTGCTGCGGGCCAAAAGAGTCTGCCATGTTTAATGAGTTCCACGGGAAGAACAAATAAATGTTTATGGAGAACCGCTGCTCAACATAGCTGATCTCCCCTTCCTTGTCTGCTGTGTATAGGTGTGTCATGAAAACAAGGCACTGTTGCCAGGGAGATCCCCCCTCTCAGCTTAATGAGTGGGGTCCTTGTTTGCGCGTTAGGCTTCGGGTTAAAACTTTTCATCACCCTTTACTATGCATTCACTTCTTGGCACCGATAACATCTCATCAGATGCCGTGACCGACTCTCATTTAGAAGTATAGGCCTTCTGCAACAGCCAGTGCCAAAGTGAAGATCAAGGGCAGGAGTGGGAAGATTTCCAGAACTTTATCATGTCATCATTACAGGCTTCAGCTAACGTTCAGCTGATATGGGTATTAAAGGCTGACTGTTGAAAGCTTATAATCAATATTTTACTTTAGTTATATATTTATGCTTACATCTTGCCTACATTCAATGCTTTCACCAGAACATATATTTTTCCAGGAATTAAAAACAAATCTTGTTTTTCTGACCTTGTTTAACTTCTCACCTTGCTGCAGTGAGGTAGAGGTGTACTCCAAGGTGTGGTCAGTACACTGTGACATCACAGTGATGGTGGCTGTGGTCAGAGAAACACTGCATTTCAGCCTGGTATTAAGTTCCTCTTAAAACTTCAAACTCTCAATTGATATGCAGACTATAGAATTTTTTTGGGTTAACATCTCTTTAATACTGCTATCAGACGGACACACTGACGTCTGATGAACCTCCATTTGCTGTAGATTGGAATGGGTCAACCTGCCTCATCTGACCTGCCAAACGACCCAGGCTGAGTTTACGCCTGACACTGTTCAGCTTTGATAATTACTTAACATGCATTTCTACAATAACTATAAGAGAGTGGTTACTATGGAGTTATTAGAATGTTACTATATCCTGAAAGGAGCTACTCTTATGACCAAAGACAGAAAAGCAGACTGATCTATGTTCCAGCTCTCACCTGGAGGTTTCTAAATGAGATTGTGGATACAATCGGTGTAAAATGGATTTCTTTCACAGGGTGCCACCCTTGGGATGACGGTGAAGAGCCTGGATATCGAGAGGAGCTTGGAGTAGAACTGCTGCTCCTCCGTGTGGAACATGTATGGCCAATTGAGGTGGTTCAAGCATCTGATTAGGATGTCGACTGGGGTTAAGGCCCATCCAACCAGAAGGGGTCTCCCAGGCAGACCCAGAACACACTGTGGGGGTCATACATCCCATCTGGCCTCAGGGTTCCCCAGGAAGAGCTGGAAAAAGTTTCAAGGGAACAGGCCATCTGGGCTACTTTAATTAGTTTGCTGCCACCATGGCCCAAAACAGAATAAGGGGAACAAAATAGATGGATGGACTCCTGCAAAATTACACTGCTTCATTTGGTCTGCCATGTTGTATCTCTAGTGCAAACACTGAAGTGATGACTGAAAGTCTGCAGTTCTGTTATGGATGTGTTGTTATGGATGCTATGAATGTCTTCTATGGACTGTGTCACCTGCTGTGAATCTAAGCTGACTACAACTGCTGTCAAACAACAGACATTGTAGAGCCACCTTTAAAGATAGTGGGGGATATCTGATACAAAACATTCAAAACATTTTTTCAGACTTCAGTGTTCCTTTAAAATCCCTCTCAGAATCTTCTTCTGTGGCGTCTTCATTTTCCAAGCTGCTGCTGCTCTCCAGCTGTGCTGCCACCCATGGTGAAAATGCCTGACCTATCCACGGTGATCGTGTCATGTAGGAACAGACTTAATATGGCATATTTCTGTGTGGAAGCCCAGCACTGTCTCCAATAAATTACCTTCATATGCAACTCATTTGCTTTGTCTTCCGGAGGACATTTTCTTTTGTAATGGTGCCTGTATTACTTTCACATTTAGTGTGATGTTCTCACACTGCAGCAAAAGGTTGTAGGGAGGAGGTCAGGATGAATTCTTGGGCGTACAACGCACAAGACTGACACCGGAGAGTCTCATTCTTCTCTCAAGCTTCAGGTCACTGTTGACTTTTTCAATATGTAACAAAGACCATGACCTTTTCCTAACCATAACCACATGTTTTAGTTGTCTAATCTTGCCCATTTGTGACCTCAATGTTTCCCAACCTTAATTGTCTACTTTGATTTGACTAAAGATAACAAGATATTGTTACTTTCAATAGAAAAGTCATTATGTTCATTATGTTGATAATAGATGTAATCTGGGTGGCAAAAATATATTAGTCGATACAAATGTGATTCACAGTCAACGCTGACATATGGCTGGAAAGGGTTCTCATCTCAAGCTTGTAAGTGGAAAGCAATACAGTGGATGGGAGAGGAAAAAGGGACGTGACAAACTCACCTGCCAGGTTTCTATCAATATCTTCCATTTCAATCAGAGGAGACTAATTGAAAGAGGAGCTTAGAGAGAGTCATAATGAAATGAATGTCTTTAATAAAAGGTGCACGATATGGAAAAAGCTGAAGAGATAGGCAATTGGACTCCATCATGATATGATTATGTATGGGGATAGTCCCCTAATAGTCTAGAGACTAGTCATGATTGAAAACGCTGGATTGCTCCCTCTGGGTTGGGAGTGAGTTGCTGCCCCAAGTGCGGCGTAAGCAGTAATGCTGATATTGTACCAGACCGTTGTGCTGAAGAGGGAGCTGAGCTGGAAGACAAAGCTTTCGATTTACCAGTGGATCTAAGTTCCAACCCTCACCTATGGTCATGAGCTTTGGGTAGTGACAGAAAGAGAATGAGAATGAGATGGCGGATACAAGATGCCGAAATGAATTTTCTCTGTAGGGTGGCTGGGCTCACCCTTAGAGATGCAATAAGGAGCTCAAACATCCGGAGGGAGCTTGGAGTAGAGACGCTGCTCCTTTGCATTTAAAGGAGCCAGTTGAGGTGGTTCGGGCATCTCATCAGGATGCCTCCTGGGCACCTTCCTTTGGAGGTTTTACGCCCACGTCCAACTGGTAGGAGACCCCGAGGTAGACCTAGAAAACGCTGGAGAGCTAATATATTTCATCTGACTTGGGACTGCCTGAGGATCCCCCAGGAGGAGCAGGAAAATGTTGCTGGGGAGAGGGACGTAGAGACTACTTTGCATAGCCTACTGCCACCGCGACCTGGCCCCGGATAAGCAGCAGAAAATTGATGATGAATTGACAAAGGAAAACACCAACAGCAATTGAGATTGAAGGAGGAAAAGAAAAAGCATAAACAAGAGAGATCCAGTATATAAAAATTAGATTTGATTTGAAGTTTTGTTAAGCTTCATGTGCCTCAGCTTGCTGAGCAACCTTTTGAATATGGGACGATGTACAAGGTTGTATCTGAGTGGAATGAAGTTATTAAAGTATATATTTTTTAGCCATGTTAGCAGCGTGGCAATGTTGGTCTGTCGGTCAGTCCACAACAGAAACTTGACTTTTCTGTGAAAATGGAGTAATCAAAAAATGTTTTGCCAATCTGATAGGTGGAAACATGCTAACACTAACATAGGCCTAATTAGGAACCAATATGACGACAGAAAAGTTAAGCCCATCTGGAGAGCACGACCCCGTAAAAGCTCATCAAATGTGCTGTCGTAATGTCAACTATAGGTAAGATACTGGTGTTCTCTTTTGAGCCCTGTTTTTTTTTTTTAGCCTATACTTGTTTACATTTACAGATCATATCTTGCAGTGTACCAGTGGTTAAAATGCTGCCTGAAACAATGAGTGAAATTACAGAGGACCACAATGGATATTTCATTCCCCACCTCCCCCTTTAATGTTAATCCCATCCGAATGGGGCTTTAGTCTTAGCACAAAGTAAGTTTCAATGATCATAATTCTGAAAATAGCTCAATTTTTATCACTAAAACAATGTAAATGTAAGCGTATTATATATGTTAATCTGTTGAGAAATGGTTTTGAGGTAGCTGGTGGAGTCAGTGGCCAGACACCTCATGTCTGCTCTGTGTTACGGGCTTCTGCTATTTGCTATATTCATATTTCTGAACATAAAAACTCTGATTAGTACGTCTTTTAGTCAACACAGATGCACGGATGTCTCCACAAGTTCTCTTTTTTATATATTTCACTGTATGTACTCACTAGAGTGTGTGATTCAGGCAGGTTCAGTCCAATTCTGAAATTCCTCCAGTCAGCGCTGTCTTCCTCAGAAGGAAATGGTTGATTTGTCACATGTCCAAAGCATCGAGACAGATGCTTGACAGCTTCAACTACTTTGAGAAGACTCATGCATACCCACAACTTCAGTTCACAAATACACAGCTGACTTAATTCCATTACATAGTAACTTTTGTCTCTTCAATCTGTGAATCCCAAAACAGATAAGTGTTTGGTCTCGCTGGCATTTTTTTTCTGCATTGGTTGATATTCAGAGGCAGACTGTCTGACAGCTGGAGGATGGAAATTGTGATGGAGCACCTGGAGGCCACGTGTTGACTGGATAGGAGCTTGAAAGAGTTTTTGCTGAAGAGCTGACACGCTTTATTTCTCAATTTGGAGTTTAGCTCCAGATGCTAATGGATAACCTTTTTTTCCCCCTTTTTCTTCAAATTTCAGATTTGCCTCCTCCCATACACTGCGACAGAATCACTGTGTCAGGTTTTTCATGGCACAATTAGTATAAACTGTGGGCAGTTTTACAGTGTGGGCTGGCATTGCCTCACCCTCCTCACCACCAACTGTTCAGCTTCTGACGCTGTGTGGGGTCCGCCAGCGTGAAACCGTGCTGAATGAATGGGGGGGGTTGAACATGCAGGTGAAAAGGTGCTTTCTTTCCTATGGTGTGAAATCACATGCAGTCGCCTGACTTGCGCAGCAAATGAATTGATTTTGCTTTACAGGCGAGATGTGAGAGAGGGCACGTGCAGTTTCCCGGAACCACAAAAAAAAAAAAAAAAAAAAGGTTTCAGCACAAGAGCAACAGCTATCTTTTGTTCAAAGCAGTTCTGCGTTTGAATCTGGAAATAATTTAGATATACTGTATATCTCACTACTATTTCTATTTAAGTGATGCAGTCATAATTCTCAGGCCTGAACAGAATGTTTGGTACTGATTTGGAAGCTTTGTTGCTGCTTTAACTGCTGACATGTGGGGAGAAAAGATAGCTGCCAATCATGGGCCACCACCTGAACTGAAGAATGTTTCACCCACATCTTCTACATAAATAATGTCCACATGCAACTATCATACAGTAGTGATTTACACACACATGTACACACAGTGACAATGCAGGAGGGCAGGAAGTAGCATGACGTTCGTACAGCGCAGGTTTTGAGAGGTGGATGTGCCTCATCTTTCGCTAAGTGGAACACTGTTGCTTAAGCTTGCCTAACACTGACCCCGTTCGGACACAGTCCTGGAAGGTCCCATAGAAAAGCTCCGGGAACAAAAGTGGGGAAGTTAAGCAGACATACATTTGCCAAATCAGTTAGTCTTCATCTTTGAAGTCTTTTATACTGATACATGAAAGAGTCCTGAACTGGGCTAGCCTAACCTTACCCATGTTGTTATCCATTGGAAATAAGCATTTTGCTGATAATTACAATACCTGTCTGATGCACTAATGAAAACGTGATCTAGGTGGCACTATTGTTCCCACAAAACCACAGTATTTTGCTAATGCAAAGTAGCTGCACGTGACACAATGATGTAGGCTGTAGCTTTCTCTGGTCCCATTGTTCCTTCCTTTTACGGATTATCTTTATTGTTTTACTTAATGTATTTTCTGTACTGTTGAGTTTTTGTACAGTATTCATACATATGCACCTCTGACCAAATGAAATTACTCTTGGATTACAAAGTTTTCTTCTCTATTCTGTCACCTTTTCCTTTTTCCCCCACACATTCATATAAATAAACACTTTATATGAAGACACAACTGTTCATTCAATTACTGAAGAGTATCAAGAACATATGAAGAATAGATTGGATAGTTAACAAAATGTCATGTCAACTGCTGAAAAAAAGAGTTGTTTTTGAATGTACTATTGAGAAAGAGGACATACTGCTGAGCTTGTTTTTGTCCTTGGGAGGTTGTTGGGAAGGTTGCTGGTCATGAAGGCTACAAATGGACCTGAGCTTTGGTCTGCCTGCCGTGCAAGTCCAACCAAGAACCAGAAAATAAGAGGCCTAAAATAGAGCAAAGGACTGCAATTCTGTCAATGAGCCGTGTTGTGCGAGTAAAAATAATCCAGTGGGAAAATATAATCAAAGGGCTCTCCACTCCTTATCCGTATTTGACTCCATTCAAGTCAAAACAAAACAACTGCGAGAGGAAAGCGTTGGATTTCCCACAGCGTTCCCAATACTACCAGGAGAGAGAGAGAGTGGCTCAGAACACACGGTTGACACATTGCAGGAAAAGTAGGCATTGTTTCAAGCTAAGCTGAGAGCTGAAGAAAAGAAGGGGGACCTGGAAGTGAGCACAATTATAAGAATGAACACATTAAACCTCTCAAATTCTGCTATTTAACCATAATTAATCAAATTTTGTAAACCAAAACCTCAAAAATGATCTGTTCAAGTTTTTAAAATTGGCAATTGTGTAAAAATGCAAATACATTCTCAAACAAAATGAGAAAAATCTGATTTCTTTCCATAGAGGGACAATGTGTAGGAGTCAGGTCAAAACACAGGAAGCAGTCCGACAATGAAATAGCAGGACAGAAAGTACAGTAGGGGTGTTGTGGTCGAGGTGGTGAATGGGCAGATTCATTGGCCTTTAATTCACGACTTTTACCGAGAACACACTGTGAGTCAAGTTTTAATTTCTAGCTAAAGGTTTTGTCGTTTCACCATAAGCAAAGCCTCTCCCTAACCTTATCCAAAATTGTTTTAGTTGTCTAAGCATAACCATAGCCTCACCCGAGCCATAAGTATAGTTGTTTTAGTTGCCCAACCTTAACCCAAACCTTAGCCAGAGTTATTTTACTTGTCTGAACTTTGGGATTTGAATGTAAAAAAAACCAAGCATTCTACTTTGGGGCCCCAAAGTGTTCAATATTAAATCAATAAATAATATGAAATTATGAAATAGATTACATGACATGAAGTTAGGTAAAAATCTGTAAATGACGCAATAAGTTGTAAAGTAATTTAAGGAATTATTAATACTCAACTTATGACAATATGTTATTTCATCCCTCATAATAACAGTGATAATACAGAGATAGGAAACGTTTTATTTTGGGGGGTTTATGATACTACCTGCACCTGTTATGCATATTTACAAAATACAGGTTATCCCATATGGCTATGGACTGTTAGTACAAAATGCTTCAACTAAGTAGATTACGTTCGTCCACTTTAATAATCGGTTTCAGCACAGAAAGAGCAGAGCGGTCTGCACACTAATTCATCTTCTCTTGATGTTTGTGTTTCTTGACAACACATAGCCTCATATCTGCATACATAATGTATCTGCTAGCTAGCTTGTAGCTTTACTAACTACAGTTCCAAAGGTAGCTTCCACAAAGTGTTAATATGAAGGAATGAGCTCAGTACTTATAGACAAAAATACAGCTGCTAGTCTGCTGCTAATAGTCAGGGTTCTCTCTGTCACTTCAGTTCCTACTACTACAGTAACTTGACATTTATTCAAGAACATAAATTACTAACTTGTCTGCACATTAAAGGAGCAGTATGTAAGATTTAGCGGCATCTATCGGTGAGGTTGCAGATTGCAACCAACTGAATACCCCTTCCCTCACCCCTCCCTTTCCAAGCGTGTAGGAGAAATTATGGTGGCCTTCAGGTTAATTCGCGCTTGACGATTGCCGATATTAAGGCGATTTTAACTAACTTACTATCAGAACTAAGATGTTCTAAAAATAATCTGTAGAATCTGCGCCCTGCTGTGCATTTAGAGATGTTTCTGGTGGAGCGGCATATCCGCCTGCTGAGCCCCGTTAATCAGCACGAGTTACTACTGAATTTTAAATTCTTCATTACAAACCAGTTTGCCGTCTCTTTTCCATGGATCTGACATGCTGGGTGTCAGATCCATGGAAAAGAGACGGCATATGGAGAATAGAGATAAGAACAGAGATATGGAGAATGGAGATATCTCCGTATATTTCCATATTCTCCATATGGACATAAAATCACCTCATAACCTGGTGATCGGATCAGTGATCTCAAGTAACCACAATTGGACAATACAGAAACGATCGCCACCAAATTCAAGCTGCCACTCCAATGTAAAAACGCGAAAGGCCCTCTCTCGAGCCAGTTCCATTCTGGGCTACTGTAGAAACATGGTGGTACAACATGGCGGACTCCATGGAAGAGGACCCACTCCCTATGTAGATATGAAGGGCTCATTCTAAGCTAACGAAAACACAACGATTCTCAGTTTCACCTGATTATATCCACCTTATTTTGGAACGCAAATACAGACGCAGTTTCCGGGTTTTTGTGCGAGACTTCCGGTCAGGCACTTCCGGTCATCGGCTAGCTAACTCACTTTTCAGCGCAGCAGAAGCTAACACAATAACTTTTTGGACAACTATGGCTTCAAGGAAAACCGGAATTGTTAAATACGCTAATTAAGCTAGTTAGCTCTGTTGACGGAAATGATCAAACGGAAGTACGGCACAAAAACCAGAAGTTCGACCAACTATTTACTTCGCGTTCCAAAATAAGGTGGATACTAATGAAAAAAGTATTATGAATATTATATTCCATAGATCCCCCTAAATCTTACATACTGCTCCTTTAAGTAATTTGAAAGCAGGAAATCCAATTTAGTGCATAAATAACTTTCCCATGACGGTGGGGCTCCGTAAGAAGGACCCCAAGCTACATCCACTGGGGAGGTCTTTCTTCAACATTTTTCACAGTTTTTCCATGTGCTCTCTATGCTACTGTGAACACAGTGTGGTGCCATGGCCCATATCATCTACCCACAAGGTTTGTGAGTACTAAATCTGTATGGAGCTCTAATGAGAGAAGACCACCCTTGAAAGACCCTGCTATGCCATTAAGTCACTTTCCATTTGCAAAACAAAGGTGTATTGTTGCAGTGTATTACACAAGGAACTATATAATCACAATAATTAATGCATCCGCTCGTCCCAGATTAAGCACATTTATCACATTTACTGTATTTCCATGGCTAATGAATTTTCCACAGTTGATTACATCCATTACACTCAACAGTGCACACATGTGGGGTACATGTATAGCATGTCAGCTATACATGTAGAGTGTGAATGTTTAGTTTCAGCATTTCCTAATTGGTCAAATGATTTAGAACAGCCCAAGTTTGTTGAACAGCGAGAACATTTGTCTCTGCACAGACTTGTAGGAGATGTGATCAAGGTGTGGTAGCCATGATTTCATCCAACCTGTATTATCACTGCAGGACTTCAAAGACCTATACTTTGTCAATCCCATGACGTATATACTGCTCTCTACTAACATCAAACGAATGGACTCTGATGAATTTATGTGGCTATAAAAGAGGGTTTTGGACTGAGCGTAAACGGCCTCACATCTGTGCTCAATCTTCACTGTGGCGTGTAATGAGGATCACAGGGCCTTTGTTCTCTCCCAGAGGAGAGAAGGAGCCAGGTAGGGGTCCTGAAGCTCAGGTAAGCCTGCTGTATGTGCCTTACAGCTAATGGAAAACATTAGTGAAGGGCTGTGGAGAATAAGGCTCTGCTGCTGAACTGGGGGTCTTACTGGCGGCCTTTAAACCATGTGGCCGGATCATCAGGGCTCAGCTCTGACCAAAGGTTTGGAATCTCCCACACATAAAAGCAAGGAGTGCAGCTAGAGTCTTGACCTAAGTCCGACATAATTTCACATATACACTGCATCTTTGACCTGTTCACAGGTAAAACTGTAGCGCACAAGAGTACGAGTCTTACACATACCACAAAGAGATGAGCCATAGCCAGATCTACACACGTCTTAGCTTTTGCTTTTTCCTTAGAATGCAAATAAGAGGACCAAGATATTGAACATCCAGATGTGATATGGCAGAGGGTGATATGCAGTTGAGTAATGTAGTACTTGTGTAGTATGTAGTTTTTATGTTTTTAACTATTTTAACTCAATGCCTTCATTAAAAATTGACAAAGTCTGTAAAAACATAAAGAAAGTAACTATCTCAATTTTGATATACAAGTTATAAAGGACCACTGCATTGGCCAAGATATAGTTCCGCACATAACCCCTGTAACTTCTTGGCCGGGTGCAGTGACTTCCTAGAGTCTTGTTGTGATTTGGCCAACCAGCAGAAAAACTATATAATTTTTACATTTACATTGTTTTTTGTACAAATTAAACCAATGAGCTATAACATGTTGATTCATGAGATTAAGAGGTGCTGTTAGGTGGATTTTGTTACCTTTGGACAGAGCCAGCCTACAGTAGCTGTTTCCCCCTGGCTGTAGCTTCATATTTACTGTACAGATATGGAGGCGGTGTCATTCTTGTCACTATAATTCTAACTCTAACAAGCGAATTTCCCAAAATGTCAACTATTCTTTTTGGTGTCTACGTCTAAATTTGAATGCTAACTTATTTTGGTTTGTCGGTCAGGCTGCTCTTGTAATTAAAAATGAATGGCCTTTTCATGTGGTGTTTCTGTTACTCTGTCCATCCACACCATATGAGCTCATGTGCAGCGGCAGTCTTCTGAATGCAGCTGCTTACACAAAGCCGAGATGCCCTGCAACACCTTTTCACCAAAGGGCACTCGACGCTCTGGTGGTTGTTGGTCAGCGGTCTAGATGGTGAAGGACTCTGAATCAGCACTTTTTTTAAAGGAACCACCTAGAACCGTGAAGGATACATGGCTCTAAAAAATGTTGAAAGTCTGTCTTTTTCAGTCGAGAACAAGAGGGGATAAACAAAGGAAGACCTTCAGTTCATTTAGAAAAGTGCTGTTTCATATTTATAACAAACCAGAAAAGGCTGTTTAAAAGGATCCTTGAGATTTTCATAAAATAAAAGTATGTAGAACTGCTTTTTATCTGACTGATACACAAGTTTTTACATTTAAAGTTCTACACACCTGTAAAACAAGCTCTGTCTTGTGAAAAATCTGCAATAATCATCACAATGGCTCAGATGATTGTGTGCAATGTGAAAGGAGTTGCTCATAGTGACAAACCCACAGAGCATTATCACCTGACTCTCCCCTCAACTTTGTTTTGATTGACGCATTCGTTGCCTGTTAGCCAAGTATGTAAAAAGCTTGGCGTCAAGCTGCAGGTAATCTTTGCTTACGTTATTACAGGTTCAACACTACATTCCGACAATGCTGGAATGAAGCAGTTTCAAATATATTTGACAGCTTGATTCCAACAAAGCTGAGGAATGACACCAGCGTTTCTAATTTTACACCTGAAGAGGATGAAAGGAATCCTATTCTCCCACTGTATCGATGACTTCCCATAGGCAGCAAGACAAATCCATCTATCAGAGGCTGTATATGTGGGCAGAATCAGGACAGTAAGTCTTAATACAGGCCATCTGTAATGTTAATGGCCAAGTTGAATGTTGTAATGTGTTGTCATCCACAGCCTTGTATACCAGATAAAAAAGCTGGGCTTTTACTGGCTTGGGTGCATTGGATGGTGGTAAAAATCACAGAGAAGGCAGATTTCGACAGCACTCAAATTACAGCTATACTCTGGTAATGATTACACCACTATAAAACTAATCCCATCTGAATAGGGCTTTCTGATAGAAAGTCCACAAAGCCAGTGGCTGGGGAGCTGCAATAATCCAAACCCCACAGGTGGATACAATATCAAACCCCAGGAGATGTTTTTTGTAATAGGGTGGAAATCCTGACACAAGCCACATCTCATCCCCTGGAGATGGACAAGAAGCGGTGCTTCTGCTGCTTCAAAGGCCCAAGCAGGTGTGCACAGATCAGCCTCCAGCATTGGCTACTCAACAGTGGGGTGGAGCTGGAGCTGCAAGAGGTCTAACTAGACCTGTTGTTTGATGCCGTAGAGAAAATTGCTTTACCCCTAATGGAGCATTCATTAGTTTTTACTGCCATTGCACCTCATAAAGCATGTTTTGATCTCTACTGATCATGTGGTGTGAATTCCAAGTAAAAGGCACTCTGTGTGTGTTGGTCCTTTTTCAATTAATCTGATTTTATACTGGACTCTGTGCATGTTAAAATGTGATACTTCATATGAGAAGAATCCACAGTATGCTTCTAATTGGTATATAATCTGATGTGAGTGTAATAAAGTAGAACCAATTACTTCACAACAAGAGTTGGAATGTTCTTCTCTATTCACCTTCCCTTTGACTTCATTGGAATGATAACTTTCATTTAATCCTTGGTCGAACCGTAAACCTGAAACCTGAAACTGACCTGGTTGCATTTAGTATACAACACCCAAGCAAAATATGTGATCTGCTTTATTTCCTTAAGTCTCTAATGGGAACAGGGAAGACACAGTACCACTTTTGATGCAGTTGCTTCCTTCTGGGACAGTGGCAGCACACCATGTTCTGTCACATTGTTCCTGAAGCCAACCCTTTTATTGTTTACTGTAACAATTATCTAGAGGTCAAGTTATAGCACACACTAATATTCTAATAATGACAGTGCAATTAAAGCAAGCATAATGCTCTTACTGTAAAATGCAGTAGGCTATGTTTAAACAAATAACAACTCTATGCAGTAGTTGTGGTTGGGATTTTAAACCCAACTGTCATTAAAAGTCAACACTAAAATGTTAAAATCAAACATCATATAGAGCCAGTAATTCGGACATGAGATAGTTCAATTGTTTGTAACTTTCCTTACATTCCTGATTAATTTTGGGAATTTCTGAAGGACGCAACATCTTCAATTCTAATCAAACCCTCAGTCTTGCCCTAGTCCATGATGAAAGCAGGTGTATTTGGGGACATCATGTAGCTGTAGAATGGACATAACCTGATAATCATGCTGAATTGCCATTTTGTTTCACTTCATTCATTCAGTCTGACGATCAAGGTCACGTATCCAATTTCTGTTTGTGAGGGTGTTTTTGTTTTGTTTTGCCCTGATCAATCAGTAACATATCCATCCCGTCCGCCATTTTCAATTGAGACAGAATGTGCAGTGCTGTTTGCTAAGAGCAGTTTCACAGCGCTTTCACAGTAATCCAAAGAAATATGTCAACTCAATAGGGTGTTTAGACAGAAGTCAATGGAAAGACATGACTAGACGCAAATTGATGCAAAGGCGTGCCCGTGCGAGTTGAAAATGTTTCAAATGAACAAAATATTTGTGTATAGCCTGGGGCTTTAGATGCCAGAGATGAGAGGAAGGAGGAGAGAGACTGGAGGGACATAACAGAAAGAACCAAAGTCTCTGGTGAGTTCTGAGTTCAGTCTGAGGCTGAGCACAAACACAACCGCAGACGAACACAAACACGGAGAAACACTCCCAAACCCACAGCTGGTGCGTCCGTCGCTAGCTAGCTCACAGCTAACATCTGTACAGTTGGTTCATTGGCTGTTTGGGGTGAAGAAGCACAGACAGTCCAGCGGTAGAATTTGCGTGAACGACGCGAGGTGAAAATTCTGTAAGACGACTTAAACAACTTGTACAGCTGTTTCCATCCCTGTCGCCATTTTCTAACGCTGTTTTTCAAGAAGGTAGCTAGGTAGCTAACTAGCTACGTAGGAAGATAACATCCTAATTCTTAATCCCACCTGCTAAACTCTGATTGACCAATTTTTTCTTACACCGAGGGAAACAGCTGTCAATGCACACAACACTCAGACCTGCTTGAATCGCTGAACAAACCTGAGACATGTCCGGCGATTCAGAGGTCTGGAACCAGGCTAGAACGGGGCCTAAAATAGAACCGTGAGAAACTCCACAGATAATTACTGTTTCAGAGAACAGTCTTCAGTTTTGACAGCAAAGGTTTTTATGGTTGATGTACTTGCCTTAGAACTCATCCATCAGTGTCTGGATGTACAAGGATGAGAAAGGTTACCATAACTGAGACAGATTGTGTTGCGGTATGATCAAAATGGTAGTCCATTTAAATTCCTAAAGCACTGTTTCTGAGCCTGATCTCACCATTACTCTTTTATTCAAATGTCCTGTTTAAGTAGCCAAGGAGTTTAGGGTGCAAAAGCATGACTCCAACAGCATTGGAGACTGCATCCTGTCTCATTCAGTGAAGGTTTCTTTTAACCATAAAGGCGATCTTTATATAACCTTAACCAAGCAGTTCTCTTAAAGCCACTATTAAATGATTCTGATGGCACAGATTTTTGTTTGTAGTAAAATAAATCAATCTAGGTAAGAAGACACGCAATTTACAGTATGTGTTTCTTTCAGTGGCTGTGTGCATTGTTTTGTTTTTTGTTGGTTTTTTGATGCTACCACAGGGAGGCAACAAAAAAATTCATATTTTACATAGTGGCTTTAAACATGGCAGATCAGAAAGTAGTCATTTTAGTTATTTTCAGGTCATGCAGGTTAAGGAAAGCACTAATGTTTTAGAAGGCCAAGATTCTGCAAGTAATCAGCATATCCTCTCCCTCCCCCACTTGTTGTGCAATTGTAGCCAATTAATGTGCTAGTTAGCCCTGGGGAAGTCAAACGGGCGGTAAAAGCAGAAAAAGGTGAGTTGCTGGTGCTAATTTTATCTTGTGTGATTTTCCACTGGATTTCCTGTGTGCATAAAAGACAAGTAAGTCTAGTTGATCTGCCAGAGATCAGAAAGTGACTCTCTTTGTCTCTCTGATTATTGATAGGTCACCACTGCCACACAAGGTTGCCACAAAAGACCTTAAGAAAATAAGTTACACCTTTGAGCTTAAAGGATAAAACCTGTGTAAAACAAAATCATAGAGGCTCCCATTGTTTCGTAGAAGAGACATGATGTACCCGTGCTATGGTGAATTCCCATGAAAAGTCATAGGTGTGGGCCAGACCTACTGATAACTTCTCCTGCATACTAGATTTTAAATGTTCAGTTGCTTTAGCAACAATGTCTTGTGGATTTGGTCACAGTGAGGTAACACCTGGGACAAATTGTATATCCTCTACTTATCCTCAAAAGACACAAAAACGTGTATTTAAAAAGACTGTTCATGTGGCATATTGTATTATCTCAAACCAGGAAGGTGTAGCAAGGGCACATCGTTTCCTTGTAGTGATGTCAATGTTTACTAGTTCATGTGATCATTCTATTAGACCATAATTGATTTCATGACAGGGAAACTGAACCAGACCGAAATTAGATATCTATTTGTAACATTGGTGTCAGGCTGCTGAATCAAGCTATTTTCCCTTTTGTCACAGGCAAAGAATTTGTCTTACTCACATTGAAATAATGGAAGAACAGACCATATAATGCTTGGTTGTGGAATGATTTCTGACATGTTGAATAGCCTATAAAAACACATGGTTTAACACGGTAATGGAGCATGATAGCCATTTGGTTTCCTCATTAAGTTTCCTCCAGATTCAGTGTTGCGTATACCCACTCTCATTTGATCCAAACTCACAGGCTAAAGGACTACTCAAACTTTTTTTTTGTTTTTTTATTTGGGCACCTTTTATTTGATATTAGTTAAGAGGGTTTGCATCAAAACCAACTCTCTGGGGGTACAATAGTTTTAAAAGTAGTTTAAAAAGATAATTACTAATTAGGGTTGGTTGATTTTAAAGGAATACTCTGGTGGTTTTGCATGTTTTAGCCCATTAACTACAAATTGCACATACTACATATTACTGCTAATCGTTTTCTGAAGCAAAGCACATGTCTTTAGTTTGATTCCCCACCATCCAGGCAGCCATTGCTTTCCATTCATTTCCCTCAGGTATATAAAAATCAACATGCAGTGACTTGAAAAGTTTTATGGCTGTATAATGTAACAGAGCAGGGGCTGTTTATTCTTGTCACAAGTGGGGATTTTCCTTCCAATCCAGATCTGGTCCTTTAAACAAGTTGTGAACACAGCACTGACATTTTGAGAGTGAATCAAAACAGTACAGTTGTGAGCTGGATATCTTAAACAATGGCATATAAACACACTCTACAAACATTACACAGCTCCATCAAGCTAAGGGGAGCTGCAGAGTCAGGTGATAATTCTCTCTGGGTTCATCACTGCGAGCCTCACCCTTTCACATTACACACAGTCATTTGATCCACTGTCATGACAAAAATATGTGTGTGATCAGATACATATTTTCAGATTTGTATTTATCTTGTTTTTTATCCAATAATGGTATGATCCTGTAAAGAAGAATGTCCATGATTGCTGTATCAGTCAGCATTCTTCTTAAACCAACCACTATCAGTAACGTGTGTGTTCAGGCTGTATTGTTTCCCATCATGCTTGCAGCACTACAGCCCTCCTCATAATCAGCCCCTTCAGTGTTATGACACGAGGCTGATTTAGTGCTGCTGTATAGTCACAAAGTAGGGGGGTAACATATCACAAATCTAGCGCACATACAGCTAAATGTTATATTTACTAGGGTGATCATATCAGTGGGGCTGCCCTATAGTTTTCATGCTGACGTAAACACACAGGCTGTTATGTAAGAGGGGTAGTGAATGTAAATAGCAGAGGGTCAGTTGAGCGGCACAGCCCGTCACAGAGGAGTGCCTCAGGAATGGCCGTGCCGTAACACAAAGGCCCTGACAGTGGAGTGAAAAGTCACCTCTCCAGCACTTCATTATATCATTCTCAGCAGACCAGTTATGCACGCCATGCACCTGCTGACAAGCCTCTTTCATAAAACTATGGGCTAAATTGTTCTGTATCATTCTGATAATGGACTCCATGTGATGGTTATTTTGTTAATAAGGCTAAATTATGATTGGCAGGGCCGTGGAAATGGAATTGCTAACATAAATGTTATAACTGAATGTCAAGGTGCTAATAGCTGGAATCCATCTGACAAGATAAGGTGGTCTGTTGCAATTTGCATTCATCACATTTAACAAAAGGCTAGCTTGAAATGTCACTGTTTAACCTGTCAACACCATTATTCTACTATAGTCCAGCATGTGTGTGTGTGTGTGTGTGTGATCTGTGTGTTTGCGACATTAACACGTTCTTTCCTTCCAGGGAGGAAAGTCAGTGTAGTTGCAAGTGGAAAAGAAAAGGCAGACCAGAACCCGTGGGGTTGCATAAGAGTGACGTGTTTGCCTCTTAAGTCATGCAGACACTATTGTTGCTGTTGTGAGGCTGCTGAAGCGCAAAATACACACAACACTAGAGAAAATGCGAATGAATCCCCTTCTGAATGTGCACACGTGTCGTCAGCCATGAACTCTGGCTTCATAATCCTATGAAAAGCACACATGATCACATCATACTAAAAAAAGTGATGCCCCTGTTCTGCCCCTGCTCGTCAGACCTTCAATGTTTAACACTTACAAAAAGTCGAATTTTTGCAGAGTTTGCACTGACAAATCTTTATCCGGTCTGGACTATCACTTGTAAGCAGAAGCAACAAAAACTCTCCAAGCTTATTTGTCATGTCACAAACCTTGTGAGAGAGAGAGTGACCCTTAACTCTCAGGTATGCTGTGGGGTTATTCTTAGCACACAAACAGGTGCTCTTCACCGACACCTGCACAAACCACATTTGCATGTTATGTGCAACATACGCATCAAAGGCAAATTATTTCTACGACCAGGACAGGACAACATGTTTTGCATTTTTTTGTCAGTCTGCTTTGGGACGATGTGACTTTCCTCTCTCGCCCTCTTTCACTGACTTTTACTTAAGCAACACAAACTCTTCTTATTCGAATCAACAACGATGCACGATGACGAGACATCATATGATCAGCCTGACAAATGCTTCAGTCGCATTCCACAGCGGTTGAAAATGATCTCGGATGTTCTGAAATCGCTGTAAAACAGGTCTGTTGGTCAACCACAACACCCAGGAGTCTCCACGGTGACCTTTTGTTGTACATTACAGCATCGCCGAGTGAATTATGTCATTTTCCTCTTCAGATCAACTTTACAGTGAAAAATTGACTTGCCTAATACAAATCAGGCCTTCAAAGGCTATTTCCATTTTTTTCCAGTGATTCTGTATTCTAATAGTCTTTAGTAGTTTAAAGCTATTGATCCCCTTATGGACCTGTTAGTAATTCCCTGGATGGTTGGATGGAAACATACAGTATCTTAAAAGATTTTGTACTTTACCAATCACATGCAAAAAAAACCCTTTCCAAATCAACCGGTATGACATCATGTCTAAATGTTTCTGGGGACAAAGTCCCCTGATGATGGAGAGGTGATCACTTGGTCAGTACCTTGTTTTCAGCCACGCTCATGCCACGGCTCTAGGGATCACAGTGTTGGTCTTTTGGTTGGTGGCTGGTTGGATTGCCATGAAATTGTGTACAGACATTCATGGCCCCTGGAGAATAAATCCCAATGACATTGGGGAGCATCTGACTTTTCCTCTAGCGCCCAATTAGACATTTGTTGGATGGATTGCCATGAAAGTTTGTACAGACATTCAAGGTCCCTTGAAAATGAGTCTTTGTCCCATTGTCAGAGTTTTCTGATCTGACGCCTCTATTGGCAGGATGACATAACTGTCTGTGCATTTCAAAACTGTTACAAACCAAATGTCACCATGCTGTGGTAAAGGTTTGGTTAGGGTTAGGCACTAATACGACTTGGTTAGGTGCAGGGAAAGATCATGGTTTGAGTCAAAACGACTACTTCATTAAGGCTAGGGGACTCTTGTCGTCATGGCGATAATAATAAAACACGGTTAAGGTTGTGAAACAAAAAAAACAACAACGTTGACTGTTAGTAGGAAATGGGTTGTGGGGTTGTTTGCTCAAGCTGACAAGTCACATCTGATCAGGCCACACTCACACAGCCCTGAAGAAGCAGGTTAGCTGAGTTTTTGAGTGTTGAAATCTTAGTATATAATTTATACAATGTTTTTTTAGAACTTCCAGTTTGACTGTTGCTTAATCAATCACAAATATTTTATGTTACAGAGAGATTCGTGGGATTTAATGGTGTCATTTCCCAGTTTATGTATTTGCTGTTTGTTTAATTGTTGGAGCACAATTTCAAAATTAAAAACTTCCCATAAAAACCGAAAAATGTTTTGTCCAAAGTGTTATTTATTTATCACGTGTTTCCAAATGTTTACTTCTTCCATCAACTGTAATAGTGTAATAGTGCTGTACATTGCTTTATAGCAAATGAGACGATAAATACATTTTAAAACTTACTTCATTTCATCATTTTCCCTCTGTATACAACACACTCAGGGTTAGAAAAGTGTCGTATGCAGCTGGGACACAATATTGGAGCCTCATGTGCCTAATTCAAGAGAACTGGGTCCTTTAATTGCGCTTTAACTAGTAATTACCATATTTCCTACAGTCCTTGAACCTGTCATCTGACGCATGGGAAGTAGGTGTGTGCGTGTGTGAACGTGTGTGTGTGTGTGTGTGTATCTGTGTGTAGGCTGATTGTAGTCTTCTGTATGTTGAAGCGTTCATAAATCTCCGGCCAGCCAATAGGGAGGCTCCTGTTAATCCCAGCTCGGTAAAAACCCGGTGCGAGTCCAGAGGCGGCTCTAATCTGAGGAGAGAGTCCGCGCAGACAGAGAGGCAGAGAGGCACAGGGGGGACTGGAAGTTTCTGCTGTGGAGATGTCCGATATTGTACAAAACTTTCCCATCACTTTCATGCTTTTTGGAGGCGTCTGAAACTCGTCCCAGAAGAGGAGACAGAGAGACCCGCTGTTTTCACCCCGCGCATCACCGTCTCTTCTGGGGGACCGAAGCCGCGCCGCTCTTCTCGTTCTAGCCTTCTCACTCTGTGGACATCCCGCTGAGTCCGGTCGTCATGTCCTCCGGTGATGCCTCGGAGCAGAGTCGGCGGGTCAGCGTGCTGTCTTGGGATCAGGTGCGGCGTTTGGACTCCATCCTGGGGGAGAGCGTCCCGATCCACGGCCGCGGAAACTTCCCCACGCTGTCCGTGCAGCCCCGGCAGATCGTCCAGGTGAGACCACGGTCCATCCAACCGTCTTTGAATGTTGTCATCATCACCCCTCTAAAATAAAAGTCTCCAGGAGCGCACGTGGCGCTAGTGATGGAGTAGGGGAATAAAACCATCAATATGAGCAGAAATTGTAACTTTTATTAGTTTGACGTGGTGTGTATACTGTCACGCATAACCTCTTTTTTAGGCCTCTTCCCTGTGTGAGATACATTTCTTATAAACTGTATGGTTTCTGTAGATTCATTATAAGGAAACAGTCATTTCAATAAAAAAAAGTGATCAATAATGCAAAAAACGAACAAACCCCAAAACACACACACAGGAACACACACACTACACATATTTCCTTACTGACAAGTTGCATACAAAAGTGTAAAGATGTGTTTCAGATAATCAACATATTTATAATCATTCTGTGGAGTGATTTTGTCGGACTAGACCCTCAGAAATGATGTGTCTGCACTGGTGGAATTTTCCACATGTTGTCCCTTAAATAACATTTTGATACATGTGCGCACATGCTGAGATTGACACTTCTCGGTGGATGTCAGACTTGCGAAAATAAAGCAAACTCACTTGTTGCTCTGACAGCGTGGATGAAAATGGCTTCGGAGCTCCTCTCGCTCGTGCGTCGACGCACAGATTGCCACTGCTTTCACGAAACACATTTTGTGCAGTGCGTAAGGATTTGTGGCAGAGCTGATTACACTTAAAAAGACATTCGATCACTCACACTCTCAATGCAGACATAAAAGTCGGGATGATCTAACGCTGTGACTGCACTTTTCCACTCGCTCTCTAATGCCTCTGCTCCTTAGGTTGTTTTTTTTCATAGTTCTTGTGAAAAGGAGCGAGATAATTACTGAGCCGCGGTATATTTACTAGGAATGAGACGTAAAGGGAATTGCCTGGGCTGCTGATTTTCCAGGACATTATTTAAATGCCTCTGCCTGTAATCCAGGTTCATATTTCACTTGAGTGATTCACATTTTCTGTGGTGATCCTGTGAGGAAGAAAAGACCCTCACACACACAACATTTCAAGGGCCCCTATAATCAAGGAGGCCCCCTACCATTTCCATGAGCCAGAGGACTTTTTAAGAAGCTTTCAAAGACCAGCTTTTGGAAAAATTAGCCCGCTGCTTCCCCAATATCTGATGAGAGGCGCCAAAGTTTTCTCACTGTCTCCAGTAAGTGTCCTGTTTGAGTGCAAACACGTGAACATGTTGGATGTAGCCTTACCCAAAGTACAAAGATAAACATTTCAGTAATCCAGAGTTGGTTTTTGTACATGGCCTGGGGACTCTTAGCTTAAGAAAACATGTTTTTTCGTTGGTGAAGTTCGAATTAGCAGTGCGAAAACACGCAAACGCCTTCTGAAAACAAAAGAAGCTACATTTGAAAAGTTGCGGGAAAGAATATGTTCTTCATTCAGAATAACCAGTCAAACCAGCCGATGACGATTAAAATCATCTCAATCATCTCTTTGTCAGTTTTGTCTGGTGCTATGCTAACGATAAGATACAACAAAGGACCGTAACTACTATTTTTTGATGTTGTAGCAGATTTATTAATGCACCTGTAAGTCTGCGCTGCATCACATTATTTTGACAAAAAATGAAAGCAGATGCCATGTTCCCTGTCATGGAATCACATCAGGCATTTTTCAAGTCTCTGCAAGTTGATTTTCATACCATATGGACATGAATGGAAACCAATGGCTGCCTGGAAGGAAGGAAAAACACATTCAGAGATCTAAACCACTATGATATGTTTTGGAAAATGGTTGACAGTAATGTGAGGTATTCGTGATTCATGGTAAATGGGCTAAAACATGCAAAACCACCAGCCTGCTCCTTTTAATGTCATTTATTTTTAGCCTACGCTCCAGACAGAGCTGTCTACCTGAGACAGATAGAGATGGTTTCGGAGCCAGTCCCGACGTCACGTACTGGGTAAGGTGACCAACAGATCACACTCCCAAAGAGTCAGAGGAGCCCCTCTCAATGGTGGGTTTGTCTGAGGGCCACATTTAAATAACATCTGTTTGTGGTCTGGTTGTGAGGGAGCCACGGGAGCAGTGAAGGAAAACTTACTGTTACTGACACCTCTGTACTCTCCGTTTCATTTAACGTTGACATTCATCAACCCACAGTCTGAATATTTGGTCGCCATACATGCTCCCTCAGCAGGCTGTATCTACAGAGGTACATGCCCGGTAGCATCATACCACATGATGATAAACACAGATTTGTGATTTGTGTGTCATAGGTTACGTAATTTGTTCAGTGGGTTTATATGTGAGGGTGGAGGTATGGAAGCCAAAGTGTTTTTGTTGGCCACCAAGAAGGTCGTCTGTTATTCCACCTCTGCCGGCTATCATATTTAAACTAAATTCATGTGTCTACAGTAGATGTTTGAGATAGGTCCCGTCCCTTTTTTTCCTGCTCAGTGGTCTGCTTTCACCATTGTGCTTTTTGTTTTTTTTAAACTGGAAGTAGTACTCCACTGTCTCGGATGGTAGAGAGTGGCCTGGACTTGAAGCAGAATGCGAGGAGTGGATTAGTGCCCGTAATAACACTGGGCTTGTGGGTCAGGCTTGACAACGTATCACTGTGGTAAGTGAAGACCAGTCGCCTGGCTCCACTGTGGCCCTCGCCAGACTGTAAACCAACTCCTCAGTAGGCTATTGTTGAGAATGAGCAACATGAAGACACCACATGCTCCCAGGGCTCCCCAGAGGAGGTAACCTCAGAGCATTCGGTTTAGACCGTTAAGTAATGATTTTTATTTGGGAGTTTGCTTTCAATTTTCGGCTTTCAATTCATCACCTTGCACATCTTTGTGCTTCTCGCAGAACAAACGGCATGGGCAGCGCTGAAAGTATCTGTTTGGCTGGATTTTCCATTGATGAAGTTAGAGTTTCTGTGGTTTTTTATGCCAAGGTGGCTCATGCTGCTCATGCTTCCTTCGAAAAAAATCTCTTCCCATGTTCCCAGGGTAGTAGCTACCATTGAGGACACCAAGGACATGACACGTCTGTATTTTCATGGTTTTAGTAACCTGGGGATTTTCTTTCAATATATATAAACTTACACACCATGGGTATTTATAATCTATATGTATTCTTTAAGCATACTACTTTTAGACAAAAAAATAACATATCAATATAAAATGATTCCTCCTGAAACATTATTTAGACCTTCTTGTTGGGAAATACAATTTACAAAAAATAAAATGAATTGAATTTTTAAAAATTATGGGGCAGTGGGTATATTGGGGGGACTTTGGCTCGCGACCTCAGTATTTGACATCCTGGCTACAGCCCTGTGTGTTGGTTTTTTAGGATAAAACCTACAGAAAAAGACATAGCAAAGTTATTTTTAATCAGATTTGTACACTTAAATTGCTAAAATACGTCCATTTGACAAGGATACAATTTCAGTGTTGAAGTGAACACTGTGTAAAGTGTGATGTAGTATGAGTTACCTCCTTGAGGGGGCTCTTGGGCTGGTTGCAGGGACACCCGGTAAGATGGGGAATAGCTTGATTCTACACTATCACAGTTACAGGACATGTAAGACATGGCTGGCTCAAAAATCTAATCAACGAAAGTCTCCCCAGATTGGTTCCTTGGTTTAAGTCCTATCAAATAAAGTTTCAGGGTTCAAAGACAAACAAATCCTCCATATAAAACATCCATCCCATAGAGGAGCCTCACGCTTCAGCCCGTGACTCACATACAGGTGAAATGACCACCCGTGCAAAGGAAATTCATGGAAGTTCCTCAAATCAGAGGAAAAACCATCATCATCCCCCGCTGCCTGCCAAGCTACTGTACGACTGACTGGCTGGGTTAGTTTTGGAGTGAATGTGAAGGTCAGGGACTCATAACTCCTCATTCGCTGTCGCCATTTCCCTGGCAGAGGGATCATCTGACTCACTGCCCAGAGCTCTCATTGGCGTCCAGGGGACTACGGGCTGGTAAATGGCTGGGTCATTTCAAACTGCCATAATAAAAACACATTCAGGCCGCAGCTTAAATGAAATACTCAAGGAAACGATTGAGACTGGAGGAAAGGAAAGTGGAGAGACTGTTATGTGTCGCCAAGGCGTTGTCAACACCAGACAGTCTGGTGTGTTTGCGGCTCTTTTTACAAGGCCTTTTTGCTCGAACGTCGGCGGAAGTGTCTCCCTTCGCTCTGCTCACCAGGTGCTGGTGCGTCATGTGGGAAATGTACTGGCCTGTTTTATGAGTGCTGAAGGACGGGGATGGTGGGGGTGGCAGAGCTGTGTTTCCTCATTCGTTCCTCTCAGGACCCCCAGACAGGCAGATTATGGTGTGCTGTTAACTTGGACCAACTGTTTAAGTGTGAGGTCAGAGCAAATACTGCTGTGGGTTTCCCTTGCTGGATGGTTAAAAACAAATCCACTTCTCTGCAGTATAGTCCAGTTCCCATTTTAATTTCACTCTACAAAACATCTGATGTGTTTTTGTCTCTGAGGGTCTCTTCCAGGGTTTGGGTGACAGAAAACTAGTAGATAAACTTTGTTTGTGGTAGAGCTTTTCTCTACATAGAAATGTTTTAACATTTTGGGAAATACACTAATTTGCTTGTGACATGAGAAGATTGATAGTAATTCCACGTCTGTGTGTTAAGTACAGGACTCTAATTGGGTGTGTTACCTAGCCGAGCATAAACAATAGAGGCAGGGGGAAGCAGCTCCCATGGCTCTGTTTAAGTTCAAAAATCCGCCTAGCAACACCTCTGAAGTTGTCTTATTTACACATTGTGTCTCATTTGTTTAATCCCTACACAAAGAGAAAAGCTGAAATGACATTTGTTGATTTTAGGGGGAGTTGTGTGCTATGTGTGACTATTTCTCGACAAGCAGCAGTTTATTCATCCACTTTTTCTGTGCAGCATCTCCAGCTAATGTGCAGGTTGCCAGATGCGGTCGGTAAGCACAGGTTTTGGTTTCTGTGCTGTAGCTAACCTAAAATTCACATTTCTGTTTGTGCACAGATTAAACAACAAGATACAATGAGTGAATTCTAGCTTCAGAGGTGTTTTTCGCTTCCTTTACCATCTGGACCTTTTATCTGAAATGCAATGGTAACACTCACTATGGTTTGTTACAAAAATGAGGAACCTGAAGAGATTACTGTACGGAAGGTGAGGTCAAAGGGAGGGAAAAGGAACTGCAACATATAAAATACCTTTCTCATCTTACTTCCTTTAATTTTCTTAGCTTAATTGCTAAAAAGCTGACAACAACAACATATACAAGAACAATCTTGGAGTTTTATATAAAGAAATCATCTTAGTTTTGCATCACAAATTAGCACATGTACTTTGAAATGGCCTAGTAGTGGAGCATTATTAAAAAGCCTCTAAAATCAATGCTGACAGCGCTAGCTGCCCGGATAGATGTCTGTCTACACTGACTGGTAGCTGGTCAGACAATGTCGCTCAGCGAGAGTTTTCGAACAGACAGCTGTGTTTTGGATTTTGTCAGAATTGGCCTTGTTTGGCTGCTTTTCCTCTGTTTAGGGTCATTTGAGTGATGCAACAGACAGGAAGCATAAACATCTCAGCTGTCTGTAGCTCAGCAGTTTTCCCAAGCATCGCAGCAGTGAAGCACGGTGTGTGTTCCAATAACCAGATAAGCCTTTTTTTCTTGCCAAAGAGTGTTTATATGACACCTAGGGGATCACGTTTTCTCAATGTGGTCGTAAGCCAGAAGTTTAAAAGTTCACAGCTGAACTGTTGTTTTTTTTTTTTAAGTTGAGAGCCTCTTCACCCGACAAGCACTGACTTGTCATTTTCCACAGCTTATCTCTGCTGCTGATGTTGCTTGTATTTCCTATATGGGGAGATAAGTCTGCTAAATCAGGCATTCAACTCATTAGAGGTGTACTGTACAGTATGTAGGGCATGGTCACCCTCAGGCAACAGGATCGGTTATGGTTAATGTCACCATCCTCTGAGTGGAGGATCACAGCCTCTAAGCAGCCACTTTGTTAATGCTGATAAGCATGTGCACAAATACATGAAAAAGCAAATATTCTATTCCTCTGGGAAAGCTTTTTTTATTCATACTAAACTTGTGAAGTTGGAATTTAATTTGCTTTGTTTTTTAGGATTAATTTGATCTTTTTTGTTCTGCCATCACATTGAATGAATTAGATATCCAGGAAAGTGTCTTGAATTCAACGATAAAATGAGCAATGTGTTCATGCCTCATAATACATTCTGTTTCATTAAACTGGATTCTTTTCCTCCCCAGCATGCTATTTTATGTTCAAACGACAACATCCTCTTTATTTTAAGTAGTGAGGAGAGAGCAGCTCCCTTTTTGCATGTACAAACATGTATTTTCTGTCAGCCTCTTCTGATTGTTATCTTTTTATGGATACCCATCACTCAGATTTTCCTCTGTTTGTATCTTCCAGGTGGTCAGGGCTCGACTGGAGGAACGGGGCGTGGTGGTTCGTGACGTCAAGCTGAACGGCTCGGCGGCCAGCCACGTGCTCCACCAAGACAATGGCCTCGGCTACAAAGACCTGGACCTGATTTTCGGCCTGAGTCTCACTGATGACAAAACCTTCCGGCTGGTGAAGGACGTGGTGCTGGACTGCCTGGTGGACTTCTTGCCTGAAGGGGTGTGCAGGGAGCGAATCACAGCCCTCGCCCTGAAGGAAGCGTATGTGCAGAAACTGGTGAAAGTTTGCAACGAGACGGACCGCTGGAGCCTCATCTCACTGTCCAACAACACCGGCAAGAACGTGGAACTGAAGTTTGTGGACTCCCTGAGAAGGCAGTTTGAGTTCAGCGTTGACTCCTTCCAGATCACTCTGGACTCGCTGCTGCTCTTCGACCGCTGCTCGGAGACGACCATGTCCGAGACCTTTCACCCGACAGTGCAGGGGGAGAGCATGTACGGAGACTTTGAGGAGGCTCTGGGTCACCTTCGCTCCAGGACTATCGCCACCCGCAGCCCAGAAGAGATCCGGGGTGGAGGGCTGCTCAAGTACTGCCACCTGCTGGTGCGTGGCTTCCGGCCATCCTCCGAGGCTCAGATGAAACAGATGCAGCGCTACATGTGTTCTCGCTTCTTCATCGACTTCCCCGACATAAGCGAGCAGCAGAGGAAGCTGGAGGGGTATCTGCAGAACCACTTTGCGGGCATGGAGCACAAGCGCTATGAATACCTGGTGACGCTGAGGCAGGTGGTGGACGAGAGCACCGTGTGTCTGATGGGCCACGAGCGCAGACAGACGCTGGCACTTATTTCCGCCCTGGCGCTGCGCGTAATGGCCGAACAGAACGCTATCCCTGCTCTGTCCAACATCACCTGCTACTACCAGCCCGCTCCCTATGTCAGAGACGTCAACTTCAGCAATTACTATGTGGCACGAGTTCAGTCACACATGGCTACATGCAGTAACTCTTACCAAACGTGGCTGCCTTGCAGCTGAGCAATGATTTTTAGGATGTCTGGAGAGCTTTGCGTTTCAACTTTACATCGATGTAAGCTGAGCACTCACTACAGTGCTCGGCACCTCTGTAGCAATGTGGCTTTTTTGGTTTGAGGCCCATCGTGGACAAAAAGGAATTAATGTATCTTTTTTTGCCAAATCTTATATCAAAACCATTCCACTAAGTTATATTGATTGATACTGCTGTAAAAAAAAAAATCTCATTCGAGCCATTATAATTATACCTTTTTGTTCTGGTGTCGTTTCATAACCAATGTGGACATGTATGGAAAAAATATGAAGGGTTGACGTGTGTTGGAGGAACTTTGCCAGGTCTGTTTCTCGTCTGATGGAGGCTTGCATTGGGTCTTTAAGGAAATGTAAATACTTCGTACGAAACCAGAAAGCTGTTTTTTGTTCTGTCTGTGGTTTCAGCTGACCTGACTGGGAGGGAAAAAGGACCAAAGAAATACTTTCTTGTGTAGCATGACAAACAAAGACTGTATGTGGTTCCAAGTGCCTGAAATTGACTAACGTCTTTATAGTAGTTGCTATGTAAGAATTGTTTTTGAAACTTTTTCATCCAGGTTACTGTACATTTCTATATCCAGGGTCAGGGTATTTGTTTTTAAATCATTAAAAAATGTCAAAAAATGAAAAGATGTGGTACATTGGTCTTTCTTTACACTTTATACAAAGTTCTTGGAAGTCAGATAAGGACAAACTGTTTTCGTATGCTCCTGTTGGCTCAGATTAGTCTGGGGATGTGCGTCATGAACGCATTCTCTATCTCCATTCTCTGTATCTCACTGCCTGAGTTTCTGTGTCTCTAAAGATCTCCCTCATCTGTCTTTCACTATCTTTCTTGATCAAACACAAACTCCTCAGTGTGTTGTCTGTGTTCCATCAGCCAGACGCTGACTGGCCTGACACAAACACTTACTTGTTCAAGCTCTTGTGCATTTTTCCCCCACAGAAACGGATTCCCCTGAGCCCGGGCCTATACATTAGCTATTTCCTTCCACTTGTGCATCCGACAAGGGGTTTCCTTGGCCTCATTCAGAAAGGGGAGATTGCTGTTGCTTGTCTTGGATGAGTTGAGCTCTGAGGGGGCAACTGAGGACCGGGTGGTGAAATGGGACTGCTGCCTTTTCAGCAAATGTAATGATGCATTCCAGCACTTCACTTCCTGGATGATCAAAACAGTCCAGTATTTCATCCTCACTTAGACCAACATTTCTCCCGCTATGACATTTTATCCTAATTACTTTTGCATGGGGGATGACTTCTTGAGATTTAGTAGAGCATGAAATGGCATGTAGCTGGGACACACCTGCTTACTATGCTCCTGATGGAGACAGAAAGTACCAGCAATGCTGGAACACTTGACTGAAGCGCTCACTGATTTCTTTATAGAAGTTCATTTGGAAGGAAAGCGTCTGTCAGAGTGATTAAGGGTGCGAGATATAAATGCGACAAGGGAAATTTCCCTCCCTGGGTTAGCTGTCAGACTTGTCTGCAGACTGCTACAGAAACACTCCAGGAAACATGGGACGCCCCTGGAGAGTTCCACAGGAATAAGCATGCATTAAAATCGCAACTGAGACAGACCTCAAGAGTCAGACAGAGAGCTGTGAGGAACATCTCTGGAAATGTGTAATATTAATTAGCAAATTACAGCAAGTTGTAAATGTCTTTGCTCAAGATTAATTTCAGTGAAACTTCCCTTGACTTTTTTAGCCATGCAAAAGGCATGGCTGTGTAGATGGCAATGTCAGTCAGTTGCTCCACGACTTTGGTCCATACTGAGGATGAAGGGTGAATCCTACTGATTTTGGTGATCCCCTGACTTTTCATCTAACACTACAAGTGGGTCAAAATGTATACATATCCAGTGAAATATCAGAACATCACATAATGGATTGGCACTAAATCTGGTACAGATATTCATGGTTCCTAGACGATTCATTCTACTGACTTTGGTGATCCCCTGACTTTTGAGTGAAATGTCCCGATAACTATTTGATGGATTGCCGTGACATTTGGTACATTCAGCTCCCCCTCAGGATGAATAACAATATTACAATAACTTTGGTGATCCCTTCACTTTCCATCTAGCCTCATCATCGTTGTGTCAGAATTTAATTTTTTAATGCGTAAAAAAATTTGGTTTATGACTAAATACCTGCAAAACTAATGACATTCCCATCAGCCTCAGCTCTTTTAAAAGTGCGTGTGTCTGTGCTTGGTGCGACAATATCACAGCATCATTTTCCATTAAACATTATTATCTTTAATATGACTTCACAGAGTGGCCGTAGACTCTTAGTCTTGTTTTTACATAAAGTATTACAAAAAGTTCATTTATCGTGGAAAAATCCAGATGTTCTGGAGGCTTGTGGTCATACAATAAAAAACCCAAAGCTTGATGTGCTTTATGCCAAAAAGGTAAATTTTTTCTACAGCAACACAGTTCCTCCAAGAGTACCTGAAGGGTTTTCTAAGTCATGCACCTTAGATTTAAGGCAAGGTAGCCACAGTTTTGTTTTTCCTGGACAAATACCACAGATAAATCCGACACTGTGGTAAGCACTGTGGTTCATACCGTTCCACAGTGCACACCAGCTCTCAGCAGCTTGGCCTTCTCACCCCCCTTCTTCTCCAGTCGACGTGGGTGGGCGTTTCTGGGTTGGACTCCCACCACAGACACTGGAGCTCAAAAGGTCCCGTTATCATTTTTTCCCTCCTTTCTGTGTCAGACTGCTGTGAAAAGTAATCTCTGTTTGATGATCGCAGTGTGCATGTTGTTCAGGGATGTTTGCATGTCGACTGATTAGATTATAGGAATGTCTTCTTTAGCTGTGACAGATACCACTCGGGAATGATGGGAAGGGTCAGGAAGAGTGTGGAGCCAAGAGTGGTCTCCAGTGTAACAAACCGTTCACCGTTGTCAACTCTCAGCTCCCTATCTGGGTATATTAGCTGCCTGGGGAGATTGTAATAAAAAAACAAATTTGTCCTCAGATGCAATGCTACAGGGGCGGCTGAATCTTCTCAAACAAAGATGAACGCAGTGAACTTTAAAGGGCATGCTTAAAGGAAGATGTTAAAGGAGTATTTATCATGGGAGGTGGAGTTTGGGGGAAATTAGAAAGGAAGCCAACAAATCAAAAGACATATTTTATATCAAAGAAAGTGGTGAGAACTATGCTTTCCCATTTCAGCTGCCGCCATCCAAATTAAGTTCCATAAAAGTATCACATGTACAAAAATCTGAGATTTAGATATAATAAAAACAAATAAAATTCTTTTATTCAAGAATGATTGAATCAGATTGATACTAATTTCAGTCTTTACAGCTGAAGAATGAAGGAAGTGGTGCTGAAGTTTTTCTCATAAAGCTGTTTTACTGGACTGGGTGGCATTGCTCCATCCATCATCATGTCGTTAGCAAGCGATTCCCAGGAACTCACAGGATTTCTATTTGTAGGATCGGTGGGTATTCAGAGCGGCTTCACCATGGTGATGTTTATTTGTTGTCCTGAAATGCAAAGGGGCTGCCTGTGCCATACAGTGGGCAATAAAAACTATGCATCCACCTTGGCTTCTGGTGCATTTTTCTGTGTCACAAAATGACATAAAAATATGTTTATTGGGGAATTTCTATTAAAAAGAGTAAAAATTCATGACATTAATGTGAAAGTATAAAAATCCAATACCTACAAAAATCTGTTTAGCATATGTATTCACCCTGCGTTTGCTCATTTGGACTAGATGCTCCTATTAGCAAACCATGTAATGATAAATGTGTTTCAGTCTTGAGTACATTTTAAGTTGTCAAAATCTGAGGTTAACAGTTCATTCTTGACCTTGGAAACAGCAGTTTAGATAATAATCTAACCACAATGTCCATCAAGTAGCTGTCGTAGAGCTTTCAATCATGAGCTTCATCAGCAAATGAAATCCACAATGTTTCCAAAGTCAAGAATGAACGTTAGCTTTTAAGCCAACATGGACAAGATGACCTTAAAGTCATAGTCCTAAAATATCAGTTCTAGTATTTTCTAGTACACCATGTTTTAAACGACACATTTATTAATCACTGGGGGCGGAAAACATGCTTTAAGGAGCAACTCTGTCAGAAATACAACAAAAGAAGACAAGCAACTTGTGTATCTGAAAATTTGATGTCTTCTTTATAAATCACTCTTCTTTTACCAATGCAAATATGTTTCCTCTTCAAAATTCCTGGGACCAGCTGTTCCGCTCTTTACGTTTATTACATTTAAGTCATTACGTGACATATATGTACAAATTATGTGCAATGTTCACCAACTCTTGTCTTCACAATGTCCTGTAGCATCATTTCCTGTGAACCCCATGTGAACGCTATTTGAATCCATCGTTGAAATGGCGGACTCCGCCATTGGCAATGCAAACAGCAATATAGAGAGATAACAAGCAAGTGGTGATACATTTAATGGCTATAGCAGAGTAAATGCCAGTCATAAATAGTATAAAAAATTTGGTTTGATATGATGAAAATCATAAGGATTATAACTTTAAAGTGCTAAAAATGAAACATTTTAATTAATCTAGAATTCCCTGACAAGATTGTGATATAATTGAAAGCTCCACAATAACTAGAAAATTGACCTTGTGGTGAGATTGTCCTCTCACTATTTCAAGAACAGTTAACATCAGACTGTGAGTAGATTTACTTTAGAAAATTGCTCCAATTGTACTTTTTTTCACCAAGTTGAATTGAACAGTGTCCCTTTAATACAAATTAAGAGACATTTTAAGTGTATAGTCCATTCCACCTTATAATACTAGAGCATAATGTGAAATATCTGTACCGCTTATGGAAAAACTTTGATTTCAGTTCTTGTAGTCTCAAAGAGAAATAAAATGCCATTCTTCTAACACTATAAAACTACACAGAACCCAATATAAGTCAACTTTTTTTTTCTCTAATTTCAAATTTGAGGTCAAATGGACAGAAATAAGAACAGAAATAAAACCTCACCAAACTCCCCATAAAGGCCTGCTCAGTGATGAATCAATCAACAAAGTCGAGCAAGTCATAATTTTCCTGGACTGACACATACTGTATAATTCTTTCAGTAGCTCAATTTATTTTTCCAAAACAAGCAGAACAGAAATGTTCTTATACGCATCCACTGCTTTCACCGCTTTATTTGAACAAATTAGTGAGTAACCTATAATTTACAGACAACATCACAGGCGCTGAAGAGAAGCCTCGGTCTGTGTTTTCATGACAAATAAGGGCTGGAACACAGACGGCTGAGCACCGAATTCTGTTGAGTCACTCCCAGACTGAAAATAATGAACTGTATTTTTAAGAGAGAGTCCCAGACCACTGAGGGTGTAGACTATAAACAAAAAGAGACACCGTGTGAGCGCACAACACAATTTTGGGAAAGATTTGCTGAATGGAAATGTCACGTCTTGAAATGGCACACGGAGGTTGTTTTTTTTAAAATTTGAAATGGATGATTTCAGCTCACAGGCTTCCACACAGCTGCTGCAGCCGATGTCAGAGCTTCATCTTAAGGCAGAAACTAATAGTATCATACCAACATCTGCTCAGACCAAACACCAGCCTGCTTTCATTTGGTTTAGAGGAAGATGGGCGGGGGTGCTCTCTTCCCTTATCCGACCGGCTTCCTGACAGCCACGGTAAACACCGGCCCTCTGAAAGGTCACACTGTTTGTCACCCTTGGGCCCCTGCGAGGAGCTCTCCTCTCATAAATATTAATGGCCACTGTACCAAATGGGGCCACTGACTGTTAACAAGGGGTGTGGAGGAAGGGAGGGAGGGCTGTTCCTTTAAACGCTGCGAGAGGCTCCTCCACTGTGGGGCCATGGCAAAACAGAGAGGTGAACCTGGAAAAGTCTGGCCCCTGCTCCTGGCATATGGATCTTCTTAGCCCAAAGCGACTGGAACTCTGATCCCTCATGGTTTTGATTGCCTGGCGCTAACTTTGGCTACAAAAGTGAAGTCAGCGATAGGAGACAGTTTCACTGCGGACCACATCAGCTCTCCACTTGAATAACCGACGGCTGTAAATTCTCCCCAAATGATGGATTACCCTCCAGGCACTCCAACCCTTCAATGCACCCAGCTGGGCAAATACTGTATAGTGGGCCTTGTTTATCAGCTGGCCTCAGACATCTTATATAATAGTGTTATATAATAATCTGAGCTACACAGACTAGGTATACCATGCTTCCCCATGAGGTCCACTCCATATTACTCAAAACCCTCCTCCCTCAAAAACACAAAGAATAAAATAAAGCCTGAGCACATCTGGTTGTCCGCTGATTTCAACCACAGCCAAATGATATGCAGACAGCAGCCAGGATGGGCAAAACCAAGCTTTGTTTTGGTCCAAGACAATCATGAGTCTGCAAACAGGGAATAAAATTTGGGAAAACTTTGGAGGGATGTTTGCTTGATTTGGAATTATTCAGATTTCAAAAAATGTCTGCCAGCCTTTTATTACTTGGCATTCCTGAGCATGGAATATGCTCTCTCTGAAACTGCAAAAGAAATCATCCAGGTAAGTATGTATGTGTAAGATTTCACATTACACCTTTTGCTTCACAGGATCCTGATGGAATTTGGATGGTATAAGATATATAAGTCGACTCTCATAAAACATCATGTCTAAAACGTATTATTTTAAGCATACTGCATATGCCTCCTGCCTGCTAGCACTGGGGCTCATTTTCCTGTCAATTGGATTTCCCAGAGTTACACACTGTATATCAAGACTTGCAAAGAGAAGCAACATTTCACTGGCAGTGTTGATGTTTCCTTATGAAATATGGCTCAGCAGGCAATGGCATCAGGGCTCCATGCTGAGGAGGAGGCAGGGAAGGTTGATGGATGAGCCACAAGGCAGGGGCTTCAGTTTGACTCGCTGGAAGCAAGGGGGAATGACATCTGATCTGCCCAGGTGGGGAAAGACAGGCCTGCTTCTGTTTCCATCAAAACCACTGCGAGTTCTGGGACTACCTGGGGGAATGGTAAATTTCATCTTCTGTTCGCATGTCAGATAAACTTCAGATCGGCCGTGTAGCTGCAGCCGATTGTCAGAACTGAAGTGTAATTACTTTCTCAGTGACACTTAACTCGCTGATACAGTCACAGTGGATTCCTACAATCTGTCAAAGCTAGGAATAAAGTCGTAAATGAAAAGAGAGGAAACTATAAACTCCAGTTGGTGTTGATCATAATGTAAACATCCAATAATGCAATCAATTGTGCTCCCAGAAACATACTGAAATAATAACTGGCATTTTCATATGCATATAATCTGCTTTGCTGCTCTTGAGAGCCAGCTGAAATATAGCAACACAAAATTGATACAGACAGGTCATTGAGGCTTTTCCATTTGCTCTTCTCCTTACATGAGGATGAGACGTCCATGACTGAACAGATGAAAAAAGCACCACCTACAGACTTCACTTTATTAAGTGAAGGTCTAGGGAAAACAAAGCCTGACTGTGTCATCCCCACAATTTGATTGGCAAGTGATGTCTGGGAAGTGCAATGAGCACTTAAGATATTTATAGATATCATGATGTTTCTTAGTTAACCAAAATGAAGAGTGAACTGTGAAGGGGCCAAAGAGTCAACAAAATCTCCTGTCACGGACCACCTTGACATTTTGTGAAATACACTTTGCCTTCTTGCAGAGAGTTAACGGAGTAAAATTGATACCACTATCATGTCTGTGCATTAAGTATGGGGCTTGAGCCAAGAGGTGATTAGCCTAGCTTAGCATAAAGACTGGAAGCAGGGGGAAACGGCTAGCCTGCCTCTGTCCAAAGTGAAAAGTACATCCACCAACACCTCTAATGCTCACCAGTTAACATGTTTTATCTTGTACATGAACATCATGCAGTGAATCCACAAACCTCCTGTGCCCAGCTGCTGTTCACTAATAAATAGTTACAGCATACAATTTGTGGTAAAACTGTGATCTGTCATTATTACATTTCTGTGGATTTAAACAAATATAAACATGGTATTTAATGATTGAGCTTAAGAGGTGATGTAGGCATTTTGTTTTAACTTTAGACAGAACCAGGCTAGCTGTTTCCCCCTCCTTCTAGTCTTTATGCTAAGCTAAGCTAATTGCCTCCTGGCTCTAGGGGATATTCATATTGATCTTCTCATACAACTCTTGACATGAGAGCAAATGAAAGTTTTTCTCAAAATATTGGACTATTTCTTTAAACATAGGTTGGCCAGAGACTCCAACAAAATCTCACGTGCTGTAACTGTCAGGTGCAGTGACTTCCAAAGTTGTTGTCTTAACAGTGAGATTGAGAGAGTGAAATTATCGTTTTTTAGGGTACTGATTAAACAAACACGATTTAATTAGTGATCTTTAGAGCTCCTGGCAGGCATGTTTTTAAACTTGGGGGAGAGCCGGGCTAGCTGTTTTCACCTGCCTCTAGTCTTTATGCTAAGCTAAGCTAATCTAGCTCCCGCTCCTTACAGCTCCAAGCAAGAAAGTGAAGTTATTTTCTAAAACTACTGAAGACTGAACCGCACAGTACGAGCTGTGGACACGAACTATGTGGAGATCATTTTCCTCAACTATGAACTACAGCACAATTCAGACAGGCCATTTTCAGTAAAAAAAAAGGTTAGGTGTGGATAAACTTTAAATGACAGATGTTTTTTATGATCAAGTTGGTGCCTGTTTGTAGTTAGTTGTTGTTTGTGCAGTCGTGCCTACATGTTCACCTTTCAAGGTGGGATGATTTTCTTAATTCTTCTTCCCCCTTTAGAGGTACCATGCTCATTTTATAAAATACAGATGGTGACGAGTTAGCATCAGCATTCATATAACTTAGCGTGCAGCTGGATCTGTTCGGCGAACACAGGAAGCATGTTAGAGAATATGGGTAGGTGTTACATATCCCCGTGCGTCAGCTCCCACACAATGACTCACTCAGATTAGCTGAGTCATAATCACTGCTCTCTGTCTGTGATTGACCTATTTACCGCCTGGCAAACGCAAACATGCAAATCATTTCTGTCACTCTTACCTTTGTTGTACCAATTCCTGGGTACCTGGGATCTATTATTAGATGTTCATTAGACTGTCAGAGGTGTGTCTCACACCAGTCGTTGCATTCCAGACACTGTTGAGGTTACTGGTTCAGTGAACACTGGGACGCTAGCCGGTGACATGATTCTGGAGTGATGCATATTACTGACATAATATCAGTAACTCTTCAGAGAAGGGCGTGGTGTAAAAAGATTTACAAAAAATAAACATGACAAATAGTTTCACACATGTAGCTGTAGTGTAAAATACTGTATACATGTAATGTACTTGTCTGCGATCCTTAACGTTTGTGTGACTTTGTTTTTCAGAAGGAAGTGAAGCAAAAGTGTGGTGTTTTTACTTGCAGAATTGATCCTTGAGAGCAAAGATTAACAGGTTTTATAGAGAAATTACTGTTAAGGAACTCTGACAAATACAAAAACAAAAACAACAACAAAAAAACTCAAGCTCCACTTACTAGCCATTTCTGGAGCTCATAGCCTTTCATGACCTTCATCGGTAGCTCAGGTGTGATCAAAAACAATGTGATGACGGCTGAGCCATCCATTGATGAAGGCCGTGAGGTGTGGTTGAAAGCTCTAGAAAATCTGAAAAAAGCTAGTAAGTGGACCTTGAGTAGAGACTATAGACTGTAGAGTCTTTTTATTTTGACAAACTACTATTTCCAAGGTCAAGAATGAACTTTAATGCTGTAATTAGGGCATCCTAAGAAAAACTGGACTCCAGGTCGCTTCAGTACCTGAATTCTTGTCACTCACACATATTTTGTTCTGTTAAAAATATCATCATATTCTCAGTTCTGTCTGTTGGCTTTATTATCAGCTATATTAAGTTTAAAATAACTCTTGCTCTAATCTTATTGATATTCAACTTCATGTATGTATTTGTCTATTATTAGCAGCACTAATGACCCAGTCACATAAGTTGCATTTTACCTTAAAAAGTGTAATTTACAATGGTGGCTCCTTTCATCTCAAGCCATCCCCGCCTCCCTCCTCTCCTCTCTCTCCTCCACCACCTCTGCACATTCATCCTTTTTCGCCTTTCTCAGATTGATCAAATATTTGCTCTTCTTGGGCCCCGGCCTGTTTATTTTCTGGAGTGTGTTTTCAGCAGTGGTCGGGCCTGTGCGGTGGCTCAACAGTGCCGTCTCAGACATGCCAGTATTTGGCTTAGCGGCTGGGGATGGAGGCTGGGCCGGGTCTGGGGCTCTGAGTGCGCCTGCGACGTTGGCTGCTCTCCCTTCGCTGGGCAGACTGGGCCTGTGAGCCTCACACACTGTGGCCATTCACTCTCCCGGCACACACAGGATAGAGTATGGATTGTTTGGAGGCCAGTGGCAATGCCAGGAATGCTGAGCCCTAGTTCCTCTCTGGGAAAAAATGGTATTTGGTTCTCTGTCTCTCTCTCTCTCTCCCTCCCTGCCTTTGAAAGGTTGCAGCAGTCTGATGAGAGGGATCACTAGGTGCATTAGCCGACCTGTTTCCTCTTTCCTGCGGATTCCAGCCTGGCCAGTCAGAGAGGGCCTCCCAGCCAGAGGAATCCTAAGGAGAGCCACTGCCTTCCACATCGGTATTTCCTGACCCAGTCCCACATCCCTAGTGGCTCATTCACAGTTATAGTGATGAAAAAACAGAAAGCTATATAGGGATGCACGCATAAATATCCATCTTCAACTCAGCATTGGTAAAAACATCCATTTAGAGTTTAAAACCATATAAAGAACTGTCCATGTGCTGATAGAGGCTAATTTCCATGATTTCTATTTTTAACAACTTTCTTAATCTACTTTTGTATTTAGCATCTTATATTAGAGGTATAGTGACATAACCAGCTGCTTATTGGCTCAGAGCACTTAAGTTTTTGCCCCTAATCGGGTCTGTGATGATCCTTCATAAGTGCGTATTATCATTTTCATTTGCTTCAGTGAACACAGGATGGGGATGATCTTTTATGGCTTAAACAGTTTTGCCATATGCGAAACCATGATCGTCGAGGCGTGTGGACCCCGCCATCCTGAAGTTCTGATTTATCTAATCTTGGCCGGAGCTGTGCGTGACTGCGTGTCCAGTTAACAACTTAGCCACTGCACACTGCAAATGTAATAAGAGCCGAGGGGTCAGAGAAGATATGAAACACACTCCAAAAGTCATCAGAGGAGGGATTGTAAATCTGGAGATGTTGAAAAGCAGAAATAGGTGAGTACTTATTTATTAAACACCACGGAGACGTTCTGAGGTGCAAGTGATATGAGGCGGAAAAAGGATTTTCATTCAGTTGAGTGATTTTTCACGTCCCAGAAGATGTGCATTAATATCCCTTCCAGCTTGGTAAACAACAAAACAGTCAATTTACAAGTTACAAGAAGTGCAGAATAAACTGAACATTTCCTCAAACTTCAATAAATGCAGGCATCAAGGGGCCAAGTGGAGAAGTCAGTAGGGAAGCACTGCAGTATCCAAATCCCATTTGGTCTATCAGTCTATCATTTTAGAGCAAAAAAAGCTCTAGAAAAGGTGATAATGTCCTGGAGAACTTTGTAAAATGTTCAAGGAATCGAGAATCTAACAGGCGAACACTTCAGCGGTTCCTCCTGGGCTGCTGTCAGCCTCTTGTGAAATTCTGCTTTCTGTGTGTCTACACATGCCAGAGGAGATCTCCAGGGTGAAATCCCATCCCTTCCTCCTACAAAGATCCTGTACTGTCCTCTGAGGAAATTCTCAGCAATGGCTAATGAGCTGATAGCTTCTATATATCTGTGATCTCACCACAAGCTGTCACGAGTGTTTCAGCGGGACACAATCGCAACAAATTTTTTTTCTCATTTTCATTTGTAAAATCTTTCAAGTGTAGCCAGAGGGGGGGGAGGATTCCACTGGAAACAAGGCAGAAATAAACTGATCATTCCTCTCAAATTCTCCCAAACTATGGCAAGTTGTTATTTTCTGGCAAGATTTAGCGCTCAGATCATTTGACAGATTAAAAAACATGCTTGACATGAAGAAATAGTTAGTAATAACTGTCTCATTTAAACCTCAGTAGGAGGAGCAAAAGAGCCACAGTCTTCTTCCTTCCTTCACTACCAGTGGATCACGTTCTACCTGGAAAGATGGATGAGCATCCACACTGTTCACCTGGTGGAATCCCAGAAATAACTCTACTTTCTGCTCATTGTTCGCTGTTTTGGTTCAGTCTCTCATCATCCTCGTTTCCAGCTGCAGAATTTCAGCTTTTTTCAGCGAAGAAGCTCTGATTAATACTCCACTGTGCTCTGCCTGCCCAGCACCAAACGGCTCACAGACACAGTTAGCGACTGGCTGGTGAACGTAGTGGAGCATTTAGCCAGACATTTCTCTCAGGAGTTAGTGGAGACCAAAACAGAGCTAAAAGGAGAGTGAATGTCTCTTTCTGTATGAGTTAAAAAAAGAGGTTCAACGTGTTAATTAGACGGCTTTAGAGGTCTTGTTAGTCATATTCTTTGAGCCAGGCTTGCTTCCCTTGCCTCCAGTCTTTATACTAAACTAGACTAAACAAGTCCTGACTCCAGCTCCTACTTATGCACCAGCACGAGACTGATATCAATCGTCTCATCTCACTTTCAGAGAGACAAAATAAGCATATTTCCCATTATATTAAACTGTTGTCTGAGGCCTGTATTTTTGTGCCCCCTTGGACTCCTTTGTAAAACTATCACAATCTGCTGTGCTAACTGAGCTATATTGGTGAAAACAAAAACAACAAGCGAATTTTCCTTTAAGATCTTGACACATGTCAAAGAAAATCTTTCTGACAGTTAACTGGAGTCTTTTGCACAGATTCCTCTATAAACACGCTCCTTTCTGAATAAACCTGTCCACACACTAACCAAGAAAGTAACTAAATGCAGCAAGCGTGACCCTACATTCTCCGTGTATGGTCACAGAGGAAAGGCTAGATCTTGTGCTCTAGCTCTAAAAACTGAATTTCACAGTATGCAGTCTTTCCACTGCGATATAAAATGCACACAGTTTGCTCAGAAACGCTGTCATTACGCTCAAAAGTGATACTTAGCAAAGCTGGATGAGACGTTCACATGCCAGCAGAGGGAAAGAGGAGAACATTCTTCCATGTGTTTGGCTTTAAGAAAGAACAGATTGTCTCATCAGCTGAATGAAGATCCACTTTTAACTCCATATATCACTCATAGAATCACACTATTTCTAATGAAGTTACATATATATATATATATATATGATCTTTCATCCAACCCAACTTTATATATATATATATATATATATCTACACACAGTATATACAGCATATACAGTATATATATACTTTATACCATATGTTCTGTCAGTCAGAGATGAGAAGGTTTTTGCCACACGCACACAGCGTATTTTAGGATTAGGGTGATTATGGCCAACCGTGTATTATTCTATGTGAATTAGCGTATACCTATGCTTTAGTTATGGCCAACCAATGTCCCAAATGAAAGGACAGGGAGGATAAACAATCTTGACTCAGGCCTTTGGTTCACCGCTCCATTTCACGACCTCCACGCCCTCCGCCACCACCACTACATCCATCTTCCCTCCCGTTCAAAGCTTGACCCTCTCGCAGACTGCCCACATCAGAGCCCAAATCTACATCTGACATGTAAGCAACATTTATTTTCTCTTAGCAAACTTTAATTAGCTGCTTTGTTACGGCCTCTGTATTTGGTTTAAGCAGCACCCTTGGGGTCTTTTCCCTTTGTAGTTTGCCTCCTTAAGTTACCTACGACCAATCTATACAATACCTGACTTTATTTAACCAAATTTATCTGATTTTATGTTGCTTCTTTTTCCCAGAGAGAGCTGGGTGGTAACATGCTGTCTTTTAACCTCAAGTGTGTCCCACCTAGAGGGCAAACCAGGCCGCTGCAGTGCAGAAACATCCAGAGCTCTCAGGTTTTTCTCTCAGGAAGAGGAGCCAACAATAACTGTCCTCCTGCAGCATGAATATAAGACACTGTTTTATATATCATCACAGAATTCCAGGAGTTATTTTATTTCCCCACTTTGCCTCATTATGTCTGGTGTACTTGTACTTGTGATATCCTACATTTGTTTTCAAAATAACTTCTACCTTTAGTCACAACACTTGTGTGTTGTGACTGCAGTATATTCTGGAAGGACTTCTGGTGGTGGAAACATGGGCATGCATTTCTCTGTTGATTGTTTCTCAGGCTTTTCATGGAGTTCAACAAACAGTGGTAAGTAATTTAATTTAGTCAAGTACTGTAATTAAGTACACTTTTGAGGAATTTGTACTTTGTGCTGTATTTTTCCTCTTTATGCTACTTTGCACTGTTATTCCAATACATTTATTTGACAGCAATAGTTTGCAGATTAAGATTTTACATATAAAAAAGATGACCAATTTATAAAATCTGATGCTGCGTTATAGATGGGCACTATATGAAATAATTAAATTCTCTATAATCAACATGTGTATAATAACAATCTATCAAATGACAATGTGAAAACAACATGAAAGGTGTTGCTCGTAGTGATGAACCTACAGAGAGTTATCACCTGAATCTGCAGCTCCCCTCGGCTTTATAGTGAATTTCAGCTCATTGTTTATTTGTCTGGCCAACAACTTTACTGTTTTGGTTCACTCTCACAGCTCTCATAGTGATGTTTTCAGCCGCAGCAGGCAGCTGTTTTCAGAGAAAACGTTTTAAAAACCCACCGTACACTACCTGCCCAGCAGCAAACAGCAGACAGACACAGTTAGAGGTGAACACGCTGGTGAACACAGTGGAGCATTTATCAACTAAAGAGACATTTCCCTCAGGAGCTGGTAGAGACCAAAAACAGAGCAACAAGAGAGTGAATATTGGACTTACATTCATCAAGTGGCCTGAAACACGACTCCAAATGAATGATAATGTTGCTCTGTAACTGCAGAATGTGCAAATAAGCAACAGTTTTCTAACAGGTTCGCTATATCAGCTTAAAAGGTGATGATATGTCAGTGTCGTTTTCACCACTTTTTTCTGCAGCTTTGACATCAAAATGCTGCTCATGTGTTAAAGGAATAGTCTGACATTTTAGGAAATACATTCGCTCTCTTGCACAACACTCTGAAAGGGGCCTTTCTGCCCATCGAGTAGTTTTACTTTTGAAACTTTACGTATTTGTACTGAGTGCTATTGCTACTTTTACCAATGAACAGATATGATTACTTCTACCACCACTGTTAAAAACACAAACATGTGCTTTTATGTCCAAGAGAAAGAGACCTTTCTGGAAATACTAAACATGACATCAAGCTGTCCACATTAATATAAAAATTACCTGTATGCCAAACAACGAAAGGAGAAACGAAAAGGTATGCGACTCGACCCTTTTTTCAAGATGGATTCCTTTAAACTACAAAAGATTACCATTGCTCAAAGAAGACTGCTGCCTGTTTTTGCAAGAAAAAAATGAGTGCATAGACTGTTTGTGCAGCTATCTAGAGTACAGCCTCGGCTAAAAACAACACTGCATAAAATCATAATAGATGCAGTTTTCACAACACTCTGTACTCTGTAGAGCTCGCACAGTGGCACAAATGGCAGGTCCTTGGCAGGAAGTAGACTGGAGGGTTAAGTAAGGGTGGCGGCTGGCGCTGCTACTGATTTCCATGGGTTTGGATGAAAACTGACTGGCTTTTTATAGCACAGTGGCCGGGCGGGGTCACAGGGTATGTGTGGCTCACAGCATTCACTGTGTGGGAGTGTGGCACTCGTTCAGATGGAGCTGAAAGAGAGACAGTGAGAGAGAAAAAAAGAGACAGAGAGGTGGTGGTGATGGGAAGGAAAGAAAGCCAAGACTGAGAGTGAGGATCAACAGAGAAGAGAAATGCTAATGCATGAGGCATTTTAGCTTAATCTCCCCAGAGATCTCCTCTCTGTCATTTTGGAAAGGTGTCATGAGCCATAAAAAGAGAAGTGCCGATGGGAGTTTAGCAAGTGGACTGAGACAAACGGACCGAGAGCTGCCAAGCAGAGACAAGCCAGGCCACTCCTCCATCATAGCCTCAGGAAATACCCCGGTCTCAGTCCCAGATCTTCAATCACCCAGCTCGTCTACGTGTTTTTCATGTGTGTATGTGCACATCTACATGTGCATGTTTGTTATTGTCAGGCAAGTCAAACAGTTAGAGTGATTTACACTGGAGCAAAGTCTGGTTTGCAGCACTGCGAGCGAGTCTGTTTTTTCCCATGCCAATATCAGCAATATCACAGATGACAGAGAGCTTGGAGGGATAGAGGGCTGTACGGCCAAACACAAGTGTCACTGTGTCATACCAGGGATTCCTCTCTGCTCTGCAGATGGATGATGAGGACCAGAGCACCGGGTAGGCCCTGTCATCCAGGCAAATATATATATAAAAAAAAAACCTGGGCCATATTATTTTAGCTTTAGCTGGTTGGCAAAGTTGAAATAAATGAGGTCTTTATCCATAAAGACTGAGTATTGTTTCTCCTGAAGAGAAAATCAGAGTTAAAGGATCATTCTGGTTTATTACAACTTGTGTCTTATTTTCTTTGTGTGGCCTTCGCTTCAGTCGGTTATGATAACACTGCGGTCTTCAAAGTAATTGCTGAGATCTGGGAGCACAGCGACATCGAGGCAAGAAACACAAGCAGTCAGATGATCGGACAGGTTATGACAGCATATTCAGAATGTCGCCACTTTCAAACCAAAAGCGCACCTGAAATGTCCGTAATGATTCCTCATTACACAGGAAAACTGTGTGAGCACAACTACAGCAAGGGGGTAGGTCAAAGTCGACCTAGGAAGTTGGTCTGTAAACTGTGATGGATGTTTACATCAACTGATGGATGACAGTTGTGGTAGTAATTTTACTGTCTGAGTTTAGGCGATGCAAACAAAGGTCAGCCCCTTTGATTCAGATGCTCACTTACTGTTACTTGAAATGTTGCTGAACACCATTAACTCACTGTTACATGATGAGCTCAGATACTGATTCAGTCATCCATACCGGGCCTCGGTTCAGCTGTAGACTATGTGAGTTTTGACTATCAGTTGTGTAGAGTTGATTCCCTCAATGTAGTAAGTGAACACACATGGAAACAAACATGCTCAAGTTGAAGCGCCTTTGAACTGACAACTGACAAAATGCTGCCTGTAAACTCTGCTAAAATAAATTCTTTTTCTTCTTCTTTTTTTGGCAAAAGAATAAACACTTTTTTTCATATCTAAACTCTGGCTAGCTCCCTCATGAAGCTGCATACTGTCAGTCAGTTTGTCTGTCAGTCAGTCAGTCAATCATGTCCAGGCAAACCACTGAGAAAAACTGCATCCTGCTTTTACCTTTCACAGGCTAGATCATACAAGACTCTTAGTGGGAAGGCTCATCCACATTATAGGGTAGTATAATGATAAAAACAAGGCAGGGACTTGGGAGCAGATCACAGCTCTAGGGTTTCCACTAGTGGCTGCCTACTGTGTTTCAGTTCCCAGGCTTCTCCATTGTCCCACTCAGTCAGAGGGCTACCAGGAAACAAGCTCCTTTATGGCACCGTGGCTCACAGGACACCACAAAACACAAAACCTGCCGCCAAGTAGATACAGTTACAAAACAAGGTGTAAGTCCACCTGAGCAACTCAGCATGCCGCTGCATTAGCTCCAGGGCCAAGGAGGCTCACATCAGGCTGGGACAGGCTGATTTGTTTGTGAATGGGCCATTTAGCTGGAATTTTGAGTGGCATTCAAGCATGTTGATACTGGCACATTCCTTGGCAGCCTGTAGAGTACAGGTTACAAATATAGACAGCAGAAAGCCAGCCTGTGTGGTTCAAGTGTTCCACACTTTAAATCTAAGTGCCTGTGTTCAAAAGGAACCTTTTTGATTTTGAGTGACATACAATCAAAATGAAGCAAAGCTCTGCTGATTATCAAGGACATTTGCAATTTGGGATTTAAGGAATTTGAGGTTTTGAAGTTCAGTGCTGACATTAATATTCAGGGACTTTAACAAGTGGCAGTGGAAAAGATCCTAGGCAGGGTTTACACCTGTGACACTGCAGGTGCGCCTTGGCCATCAAACCCACCAGGAAACTGCTAAATAATTATATATATATATATATATTTCTTATTGCCAACAAATCAAATGAAAAGACCAAAACCAACAATGTGTTAGTCAGTCCATACCAGAAGCCCATTGGTTCCCACTGTATGACGTAAATCTTTAAAAACATGTAACAAATTTACAATAAATATAATTTATTTTTATTTTTTAAAAAGGCTCAGTTATTTCCTAAAACGGCTGGGCAGTAACGTTTTCAGCTGCAGATGAATACACATTAAGGAGTATTACTGAGTGTATATGGCAGCAGCAAGTTGTTTGTGGGATTGACATACTGATTGACAAACTACAGTGCCCATGCTCACCATAATGAAGAAACATGAAATAGTTGCTACCAAGCAACTTGGTAGAGACATTCATGCCCCCCTCAGGATGAATTGTAATAACGCTGGTGAGCTCTAAACGTTTCATCCAGCACCACGTCAAAATGTTTAAAAAAAACAACAACATTTTTTTATATTATTTTATAAAATATTTGTGTTTATGACCGAATACCTGCAGACCTAATGGTGTACGTGGTGAACATTATGCCTGTGAAACATCAGTATGATAGAAAACTAGCCTTCTGTACAGGCTTGTGCTCCATGTGCTTCACACTGCAAAGGAAACTGATGAAGCAGTGATTAACACGCCTATCCAACCATTCCTTTTGGTTTATTTTTCAGGCTATTGTCCTTGGCTTCTTTTGAAAAGAAGAAGGCAAACATTCAAGCAGCAATCACAAATTGAGACTGGAGCCGTAACGTCAAGGAGTTCCCATCTCTACCAAATTATATCTGTGATTATTGTTGCTCTTTTAAGGATGTTAGTTGGAGGGCCCTCAAGTACTGGAGCTGAAGTCCTCATGTGTCTCGCACACTTTCAATCATTTTTCCCTCTCTCATGTCAGGCGCTCCATCTGATGCTTTTCTGTGGGAAAATCAAGAGCATGTCTCTGAGTCATGAGGGAGTCATGGAAAGTCAAAATGTTTGATAAGAAAAAATTTACAACTAAAATAACGAAATAAAAACCAAATCAATTTTATTATCCCAAAGGAAATTTGTTCCAAATTCATTTCCTCTTGGACAAGGAAGTTTTTCATGAAATAATAGTCAAGACTTGAATTGAATTATTGAAATATTATTAAAGTGTTGCATGTATTTAGTATTGCGTGCATATAAAGTTGGAGGACTCTTGAAAGACTAAAAAAAGAATGGTCATAATTGGTGCCGCAGAAGATGAGATATTGTGACTTTCAGTTTCTAGTATGGGTCAATCCTACATTTTCCATAATGCAACCAATATCATTTTATTAGACTCTCCCTTTGTGCTAAATTCCAACTTTATTCAATCTTCTCTAAGGATTATTTTCGCAGACTTGACTAAGCTGCTACAGAGCCATGCAAGTCATCACACAACTGTTTTCACAGGCTCAGTATAGTGCTCCCCATGACGTGTAAACTAAACTTTATCTGCACAATCGCTGGAGTTCCCCTTTAACAAAGACTTCGGCTTAAGAAAGGACAAAACACTTTGGACCCGTTCTTATTCCAAATCATACAGTGAAGTAGAAGACATATGCATAATAAATCCCTGGAGTGTGGGTGGGCTGGCGAATGCACATCTGTAAAAATTATTGTCACAACTGCCATGAGAAAAGGTTGTTTTTATTGCGCTTCATCTATTAGTATACAGTATTACGTTTTGGTAGTAATTAATAGGTACAGAAGGATGTCAGCACTGTACCCGGTAGGTACCCAGTATTTACAAAAATACTTTATTTTTCCTTTCCTCTAAAATTCCCAATTGTTACTCCCTCGTTCCCCATAGTTTGGTTTTCTACCACTGTACCTACATTTAAATACCAGAAGGAACCGGTAAGTATTTTATATGTATTGACTCATACGAAGAAATTACACTGTACATTATGGGAAGTTATACAGTTAATTGCAGGCTGTATTATAAACTATTATATAACCCTTATATACTCAATGTTATTATTAAAATCATTAGGATCTCCCGTCCTGCCATTGGTGGGGCTGGGCTGTACTAATCACAAAATGTAATGGTTTTGAAGAGGACTCTGGGATTATCAACTTGTTTCCATTGGATGTTTGTTGTCGTGAAAATGTATTTATGAGTACGTATTGTTTTACTTTAACCTTATTTATATTGAAGCCTCTTCTCATACCTACATGAATCCATGTGTGTCTAACTGACAATACAAATATTGGGATTTATACTGAAGACAACATCTGAAGGCTTTAAATGGAGCAGTGTGGAAGGTTTTGAAAACTGAGTGACTCTCCTTCATTTTCTGTTTCCACGTCCTCCTCCCACCCAATGGAGCTGCGGTAGATGCGGCCTATGGGGGAAGATCCAAGAAAGAGCTTGAATGGAAAGAGCAGGTGAACCATCCGTCTCTGAGATTCACCGTGGCAATACTTGAAGAGACAATTAGACTGCTCAAACAATGAGGCTTTTGTGATGCTGCCTCCATTTCGTCCTAGCTCTTTTTTTTTTCCGAACACATTTTGGGCTCCATGTGGAATAACAGCAGATGTCAGAGTGAAGAAGGTGTTTCCGTGTGGCATCGCGGCAGGCTGGATTTGGAGGAAAGAAGGGCAGATAGGTGCTGACAGAAGGCTAAGAATAACACATGTCTGAAAGCATTGAAAGAATTATCAGAGGGAATTCATCATCCCAAGTGACCTCCTCTTTCCCCTGTATCAGTGTAGATGGCCTCTACGGCTGCCTGAAAAACTTTTGCACACGCTTGAGAACATAGACTAATGGAAATGATTCAAAACAGAGATCACCCCTTTACCTTTTCTGTTGGTGAGCTCAGAGAAAAAAGGTTATTTGATCTGTTGAAATACTTGAGTAGGAACTACTTTTAAAGGTCCAGCACTTAGTGGGCAAAGTGTTTCGGTGTAAAGCAGACGAGATTCTGAGAACTTCAGACGGTGAGAATAGCCATCTGACATTAGTATGGTTGGGAAAATGTTCAGTGCAATCAAGTACAGGCCTTTGGGCAGTAATGTGATTACATTACAGAGACTTAGGGGCTTTAATCGTGGAAAATGTCAATAGATCTTAGAGGAAAGTACCAGGCCCTCATTTAGCTGAATGGTTTGTTATTGAAGCTTTTGTATGGATGAAGTGTGCTCATGTCTTTACAGCACGTGCAGGAGCTGCATGGCATCAGGTACCACTAAATACAGTACAGTAGGCCTCTTTGTAAAATCACCCCCCCTGTTGTTTGTAGAAGCCCTGCGATATAGATTCCAGTCTGAGAGCTATTGTGGAGGAGAGAATTTTGTCAACATGCACTTTTTGGGCCTCCCTGCCAGGCTGTCAGCTCCCCTGAGTTCCCAGCACTCACGGGGGGGGAGATGTTATAATGGCCATGTGGGACAATTTTATATGAAACACCTCTTCGCCTTCCAGCCCCGTGGCCGTTAAATCCCCCTTCATGCCCAATCCTACCAGCAGTGCTCTAAGCTCCCTACTGGGGTCAGGGAGCGAGGGTCGGAAGGCTCTGGGGGAAACCAAAGACTGCAGCCAAGCCATAGAAAGCGAAGGGGAGGGGACATACAGCTGTGGATCCAGCTGTATATCATCTCTTTTTTTTCTCTTCAAAGTGTTTACAGAGCAAGGGGCCACGAGTGGGACACATTGTGTAGGAGGCCTGAGGGGGAAGTGAAAGTGGTAATTACCCAGTACCTTTAGGTAATGGTGCTTAATAGTCACTTTATCTGAAGTTTAATTTAAAAAGTGTTGAGTGAGCGTGTCCCGCATGCTGCGACGTGCTTTTGAAGTGTACATTAGAAATATAATTCCCCTCATTTTGCACTTAAACGCTGCAACTTTCTAAATACGGAACAATAACCGGTGTGTTACAACTTTCATTAACACCATAAGAGCCTTTGGTCATTTTTGTTGGAACTTAATAATCTGTCTTTAGAGTGATAATGGCTGATTAACACCCTAATCTATTTTTCATGACTAAGTTTGCCAAAGGATTTACAACAGTCTTTTTTCTCATTAAGAGCAAGCCCTCTGTAAATTCCACACTGTGACCTGTGCGCTTACATTCCCAGCAAGAACAAAGAGCTTTGGGACATTTTATCATTACTGCTGCTTATCTTCTTGCCTCGCAGCCAGGCTTTTGGGAGGTAGTATTTACACTGGAAAATAGTTTCTGCTTTGAGCGCTTAACCTAACAAGAGGATTTAACTTGGCTGTCTTCAAGTCATAAAAACAGCACAGCACAGTGAGAAGATCTCTTGACAGGGCTGCTAATCAAAACCGCTGTTGAGGTTCACATGAAGGCAAATGTGTGCGCTCGTAATCAGCGTTAATGCTGACACACACACTTTGCAGTAATCTGACATAAGTGGGGAGAGGGTTTGTGCTGTCAAAAAATGGAAATAATGGCTTGAAATTTCAACAGAGTAACATATACAGGAGTGTGCTGTGCATTTCATGCATGGATGTCTCTCTTAGCTGCAAGACAAGTGACCTGAAATGATTTTAACACTTCTCACTGTAAAAACACCAATTTATATTGTTTGGCATAAGTAAGAATTGTTAGATTGACACCACATGACTGTACGATAAATATGCAGCTACCGCTAGCAGCCGATTAGCTTAGCCAAGAATAAAGATTTTAAAACGGAGGAACAGCTAGCCTGGTTCGGTCCGAAGGTACAAAATCCACCTACCAGTCTCTAAACCTAATCACTGGTGCAGTAACTTCCAGACCCCACCTGGCCAAAAAATAGTCATTTTTTTACCCTTTGTTTTTCACACGTATTACACAAACGAGATATACGCTAACGTGCTAATTTGTGAGCTTTAGAGGTGCTGATTGGCGGGTGTTGTCACCAGGCTAGCTGTTTCCCCCTGTTTCCAGTCTTTGTGCTCTGCTAAGTGTAACCGGCTGGTTAAAAGGGCACTCCCCTTAGTGTGTGTGTGTGGTCTGGCCAATGACCCCGGTTTCCTCGTCACGTGCTGAGGATAAATAACCCTCAGTAGCTTCACTCTTTCGCTGCTGTGAGCTTCCCGTTCCATTTCCGGTGCTCAGGTATGTAGCGCGTGCTGTTCAACGTGCTATTGTTGCTAATGGTTTTAATTGTATTCCAGGCCGATGTTCCAGTCCCCCGTGCAGTCCGGCATTGAGTGTGTGTGTGCCACAGACTGTATATAAAGATGGACGACATGACAGTGCCCCAAAAGTGAAGCCAAAATGCCTCGATCGCCCCCTGGTGGCTGGTCCCAGTATAGGTCATAAATCCCGCCCCCTCCATGTTAGCAGATGGGACATTGTCCAAACTAAAAAATCAAAGTACTCGTTAAATACATTTTTCCCAAAGATGGTGTCTGTCATTTTAGGTAGTTCTGATCATGCTGATGTTTGTTCAAGTGTCCATTTTAATTAGTTATTTGAGGCTATAAAAAGGGGGTGCAACGTCATTGACAGCTGTCAATCACAGTGAAGTAGTCGCGGAGGCACCTGCAGATGTCTTCTGGGGAATTGTAAGTCGGTAAGAACTTTGAGAGGAGACGAAACTTTAACTTTAGCAGGTGATCGTTAGTTAGCAGTTACTAATTATTGATTACCGATTGAGTTCGGCAGGTGTATGGGCGGGACCTCGATACTGTGGTTCCTTCCCGATCACTACTGTGCAGACTCTGGTCCCAAATAACGTCACCAGGGCAAGATGGCAGCTGTTATAATGTTAAACCTGTTATAATTCACTGCCTAAATGACTGCCTGGAAATGTATATAGAGTGATTAACACTATAGTTTTTGTTTTGCAGACTAACTGCCACTGCTGCCTTGTTTGCCTTGCTTTGTTTTGCTTTATTTTGCCTTTAGTCTGCCGTTAGTTTTTTGTGTTTAGTTGCTCTGCTTTAGTTTTAGTTTTAGTTTTGCTTTGATTTTGTTTTGCCCTTATCTGCTATCATCTGGTTCCGGTTTTGCCTACTTTTGTATTCATTTAGTTGCTGGTTGGCTGGGGCTGTTTGAGTTAGCTGCCCTGCTCAGCATCGTTGGGTTATTGCCATAGCTGTTGCTAAAACTAGTTGTCACTCTGCTCAGTGAGTGTTGAGAGTGTATTTCTGTAGGGTTGTATTTATTGAAAACATTACTGTGAGGGGCGGTTGCAGCAATGTAAGTACGGGGTATCTTGTACCACAAGTGGTGATCTTTTTCTGTGAACTCTTTTGCATCCCTTCCCCTAGTCTGCTTGTGTTTGGCAGTTTATTCTTTTTGTTTTGTGTCTGGTTTGCAGTGTTTATTTACAGTTTACAGGCTGCTTGTACCCCAATAACCCCTGCTTTATTTAGCTGCAGCCTCTCCCAAATCAGTAGTGTGTACTTTAAAAGATGTTTATTTCTGTGACACAAGCATCTGAAATTCTTAAATAGTATTTTAANTTTGGGTGAGAGTCCCAAGGTGGCGTTGTTGGTGTTAGCTTATTATAAAATCTGGTAGAGTGCTCTCGAGACTTATAACTCGGTTACATAAGCTAACTGGCTGCTGTCAGTGGCTTCATATTTAGCGTACAGCTATGACATTGGTATAAATCCTCTCATTTAACTCTCGGCAAAAAAAAAAGTGCATTATCCAAAATGTCAAACTTAAAACGTTTTTTTAACAAACCAAGCTTCACCTTGGTTTATACGCCAAGAAAGTGTCATGAAATAAATTTCCTGGCTTCATGAAGAAATTAAATAAGCGTAGCCTTGTAGCCTTCCAACCGACAGACGACATGTTTTTTGTAATCTTATTATCCTCAACTCCAAGTGTCTATTGATTCCTCAGTGACAGCAGGGAATACATTAGCAAACAAATGTTACCGAACCCGTTTCCCTCACACTATTTTCCTTGCGCAGTGGAAAAGCAACACAGAAAACTCACTGTCTCAGGGTCACAATGTTTGTCTGAAAAATCATTTTATTAAACAGTTGCTATTCCTCCCATCCCTGTTTTCCAACGTGTGATTGATATCCCTTCATAAAATAACAGCCACTTAAAAATACCTCATGATGACCCTTTCATCCCAATAAGGCTGAGTCATAATCTGTGCATGATTTGTAACATATTCATGTGCAGACCGGAGCTGCATTAAGTGTTTGCTTCGAACTGTCAGTCAGGAATTATTCCTTTGGCGGCTGATTGGAGTTTCCAGAATCTGAGGGGCTGAGGCATTGATCGTGGCCTCGGGGGAGAATCGGCTTCCTCCTCCAGTCTGTCATGGAGGATATCTGGACGATGTGCGTGGCCCACTCTGCTACAGTTGGTCTGGTGGTGAGCATGTCCCACCACCCCCAATCCACTTGAGCAACACTTTTCCTTTCAAAGAAACCAGAGTCTAATAGCTCACACATGTCAGTCATTACAGTAGAGTGATGAGACCCTGATGAGCCTCTCTGTTTTTCCTTCTCTGTCTTTCTGTGTTTCTCTCTCCCTATTCTTCTCTGTTTTACTGCCTTATTGTTGTCCTAAGAAATCCCCAAGACCAAGAGTACTATTGAAATACGATGTTCAGAGTCATAAATCACATGAAGAGTATATGGTTTGACCAGAACCGCTTGCCTTTCAGTTTTTGGCACAGAAATCTCATAAATGATACAATAGTCTGAAGCTACCTGTAGGATCAAGGATCAAGTTTTAAATATATAACACAAATCGTATATATAACACAATTTTCCAATTACAAATAAAAAGTATACCTCATAAGCAATAAAATGCTCCCTTACTCAGTTCAGTAGACTCAGGGGGTTTGCTGCTACAGCCTTACTTGGTCTGGTATGACCAGTAGCCAATGGTGGCTAATGTTAGCAAACTTTAGATACATATATTGAAATGTTACTGACATTACTGAGTCAGTTTGCTGACTTTACGACTCGTCTCTGCATGTGCTACTCTTACACATGTTTTAGCATGTCACGGATAACCATTTCAGTGGTTTCAAAGTTACATTGGCTCACTTCAAGGGACATTTGTTGTTTATTACAACTTGGGTTTTATTTGTCAATGTTTCGCCCTCGGCCGTCGTTCCTATTCGTGATTAGACATTTCGAGTTAATTGCTGAGATCTGGAATTAAGGGTAACCCTAACCCTAAACATATTCAGAAGAAAAAAAAGGAACCGTAAAATTATTACCCAAACTTTCCGTTGTAAATATCCCAGTGTACATTTGCACCTGCTTCTGCTTTGACTGACTTTCCTTGCCATAGTTGTGTGCACATGCAGTGTTCCTTGCAATGGGAAATTATTACCAACATTTTGGGTGCGCTCACTTTCAGTTTTACCTCCAAAAACTGTTGGCTTGTTTACAGCCTCTCTGATCATCTGACCCATCAGGCTTTGTTGTAGCGATGTCGTCATGTTCCCAGATCCCAGCCATTACTTTGGGGAGTACAATGTTATTATAACAGATAGAAATGAACTATAAAAATAAGACCCAAGTTGAAATAAACCAGAATAATCCTTTAATACTGTATGTCCACATACGGTAAATCATCTTGATAGGAGATTAATTTGTGCTGCCACACAGTTCTATAGCTCCACTGTGAATTAGATGGAAACTGGAACCATTGACCGCCACAATAAGCAGTGATTTTTTGTGTTTGATTTCCTTATTTCAAACCATTAGCGACATTTTGTTATTTACTCTCACATGCAGTAGCAGTGGCAGCGTGCCCTGCAGTGACAGTACACATTATAATCTGCATCTACATTCATGTCTTATGCAGTGGAATAACCTTCCAAAGAAGGAACTTGAAAGTGTTCATGTATTTTGACAGCATGTGTGAACATTATTTGCTTCTGATTATCTTAATTTACACTCATTAATTGTGTCACTCATTTGACTTTTATGTTTTGCTGCAAAGCAAAGCATCAGGTATAGAGAGATTTCCTTGATGGTAACATTAGAGCCAAGGACTATGTTCAAGTTCAAGACAGTGCTCAAGTTGTATCTGAAGGCACAAGTGAACAGAAACATTTAGCAGGTGAAAACAACCCCATTTATAACACATAGTGGCTGCAGGATATTGTTTCAAAGTACTTAAGTGTGGAGGAGGTATAACTGCAGGCATTTTTCACTTTCTTTAGACTTTGATTGATGCTTCACCCTCCGACAGCAGAGTACATGTGAGTGGCCTTTGCCCCGTCAAACCCAGCCTATTTCTCTCCACCTCTGCTCTGACCCCTGCAGCCACAACACACATCTGTCATGTAGACAAGAAGGAAATCGTGACTTTAGACTCTGCATGGTATGGCGATTTGATCTCAGACAAAAAAGAAGGGGGGGAAAAAAGACCAGAGATGATAAGCAGGCTTGACAACTTTTAGAAGGAAAGAGACGGCTAATTATGAGTTTTTTTTCCTAGAAGAAGGAACATCACCACAGTGTCAAATTCCTTCAGCAGCAGCAGTGATCCACAGGGAGATCTGTGGAAGCCGTGAGTGAGGGAACAACCTCCCTCCTGTTCAATACCATCCCTAAGATCTGCCACTGTTTACCTTTCTGATCCATTAATCACACAGCGGCTGCAGCAGCTTAACACGTGACCCAACACTCACCTCAGCACACATACGGGCACATATTTACACCATACTTTTGGCAGTTAGATAGCTGGTTTCCATGGTGAAAACTCTACACAACTAGAATACTGTATTAATGTGTCCCTAATGCACATATACAAATATTCCCTTTTGAAAATGGGAGAACTTTAATTGTATGATTTTATGTAAATGGTTAAGGATTACTAACTGGCATCAGAATCAGAATCATATTTATTGCCAAGTAGGTTTTCACATACAAGGAATTTAAGATTATAGACAATATGATTATAGACAATATGTACAATGTGGCTTTTATTTAAATGAAAGAACTGTACAGATGCAGGAAAGTGCAAAATATTTACCAAGAATGTGCAAAACTTCACAGTATTTTAGTCAGTTGGAGAATATGTGCAAAGATAGAGTCCTAAAGATGTGCGTTAATGTGACACATTGAGTCAGGTGAGTAGATATCCAATGGTCATGCTCACTAAAGTGCAAATTAGAGTTGTTTTATGCAGAAAAGGCATTATTGTAAAAAACTCCTTAATAGCGTCATAAAAACCTTATTTAAAAAAAATAAGAATCTGATGGTGCAACAGCAGCATTTAAACACAAATTTTCTAGAAATTAGTGAAAAAAAAAGAAACTTGAGGCACAAGCACAACTAGTCGAGTAATCGACTGACAGAAAATAATTGGCAACTATTTTGATAATCATTTAGTCATTTTTCCTGCAAGAATGCATTTCATGGCTCCAGCTCCTCAAATGTGAAGCTGCTTTTCGATTAATCAAGAAAATAATAAGCAGATAAATTGCAGTCTTATATAAAATAGTTAAAAATGAGCTCCACTGCAACCAATTACAATCGAATGTAAATTCCTGCTTTTACATTAATGCATGAGTAACAATAACCTAATGATAAAATATGTAATAGTATAACAGTCACAGGGGTCGTTCTTCTGCATTGGGTACTTTTACTTTTAATACTTTTAGTACATGTTCCTGATAATACTTACATACTTTTACTCAAGTAACATCTTCAATGCAAGACTTATACTTGTAATGGAGTATTTCTACAGTGTAGTTATTAGTACTTTTACGAAATAAGAAGAGTCTTGACCATGTTTGTGGAAAATATAAGGAGCCAAACTCGAACCAGGGACAATGTGGTTCATGGTGAAAGTTACAAGTTACCACGTTTCTCTCACAATTATCAACTTTGACAGTGCCACATCGCACAGTGTAAAGGGGCCTTCATGTGTCCAGGTTTTGAGAGATCCGTCTCTGAGATTTATTCCTCCATTTGAATACAACTGGGGCAAATTTTCTTGTGGTGCATGCAGTATTGAAATACTACAAGTCAACAGTTACATCTATTTCCAGATTCAGTGTCTCCAAGGCTGGACTGTAAACTAATGACCCCAGGTTCACTGTGTGGTAACGTTAATAATTGTGAATCTGTTCGGGAATATGCAGCACTAAAGCTCAAGATGGCTCCTACATTTTTACCTAATCTTGAAACTCCATCTTCTAGAGGGGCCCACAGCTTATTTTTGCAACTGGGCTCCTTAGTGGGTTAAAGTGGGCTTGAGTGTTCCTGTAAGGTTTTCAGGTACTTTTTCAGTAGAAAGTACCAATAAAAACTGAGAAAACTAGAAACTACTTGGAGATAAATTAGATTTTTTTTTGTCGAAACAAGTCCTATTTCTATAAATAAAATGTGGTTTTATGTGGCTTCACTCCATCCCTATAACTGTAATATTTTTAGAATAATTGAGGAAGTCATTCATTACACTAGTAATAGTTGGGAGACAGTCTCACAGTTGGGACACAATCTCATACTCCATGTCCTGTGTGAATCTCTGGACACTTCATCACCTCCACAGAGCTGTTTGTTCTTCTGCTCTCTGCTGACTCCTAATTCACACTGTAGGTGTTTAACAGGGTTACTGTTTCCCGGCAACAGCTCGTTCTGCATCCTGAGCTGTGCCTCTAAGCCGGCAGCAGGTCTGACAGGAAGACACTGCCGACTAATGAGACTGGATGCATGGGCGAGCATCACCCGGGGCCAGCCAAGTTAATCATTCCCATTCAGGGTGGCCGGGCCTTTGTACACAGCCGATGGCTAATAAACTCTCGGTTGGAGGCATTTTCACTTTATCAATGACTTTCGGAGCCAGTCTCAACTGAGAGGGAGTGTTTGTTGGTACAACGCACACATTATTAAACTCCTTTGGCCTTTTGGAGGGGACAAAGAGATCCAAAGTGGTGGTGATATCTGGCACTCTCCCATCTGAGATCATATTCTGAATTCCCCTAATATTGAACTGGCACACTGTCCAGGCCCCTTGAGAAAACAAGACAGAGCCATCCACCAGTCACTCAGTCAGGTTTATACAGCCATGATACGGATCAACGACTCGCAAGAAAATGTAATTTTTTTTCTCTCCTCCTGCGGTGCACCGGCCGCTTTCGAGATGTGGACGGGCTTGCGCTTTCCCAAAGACTTTTCCCCATCGCACCCCTAATTAGGTAGGAACTTTCCGTGCTCATAAACGCCAATGCGACCATCAAAAGGAGGAATGCTCGGAAACAGAGAGGAAAGCTCCAGGAATCACAATCTTCAGGCTGACGGAAGCCTCACGGATTACTATTTACAGTGTCACAGGCCTGGGAAGTCAGGGAGGAGTGGAAAACTGAAATGAGTTTGGAGTGATGGAATATCTCGTAGAATGTCTGGCCAGACCGCTCGTGGGTGGTGACATATAGCAGTTACGCTTAAACACTGCATATAATAACTTACTGCAACCATTAAACAGCTATACATTTTCATACCGGGGCTTTCTGGACTTCTGAACAAAGGAGTCAGACACACACAGAAGAGTACAGTACGTCTAGGGTCGAGTTGTTGATGCATTACAGAACATGGGGGAAGTCAAAAGGTCTTAGAGCTTTCAAGTTTCCTGTTTAT